>JAECUM010003970.1:0-67292 GCA_016617855.1 Megalonaias nervosa | reverse complement strand
TATATATATATATATATATTATTTACATATTGTATTTATTTATATATGACACACTCTTCAGTTATTGTTTGAATAAGAAGCTGGAATTGTGAATGTTAAGAATTAAATATCTCAGCTTAGAAACACTTATCTCAGATAATCTGAGGAACAGATTTAAGAGGAAGAAACATAGATCACATTACCTGATTGCAGAGAGATAGCAATAACAAATAAAACAGTACAAATGACATCGAATGTTCCCATGCTTACAGGAGGCTAACTCTATTTCAGACCGGTAATGGAAGTCGCAGCTTTCTGCGTCTCAAACTCGACTTTATGTTATGGGGTTTAACGGTAAACGTATTTATACTGCATTCGATTTTGGTCATGTTAGCTTGCAAGAGGCTTCACAGACAAAATAAACTTCATTCGTAACATGCCCCTCCCTTTCGTTAAACTATCCAGTGCCAATTCAAGGTACACAGGTACATTTAGTTATCATTCATTGCTGATTGGTGGATTTCAAGAGTCCGGTTCTGATTATACTAGTTCTCGTGGTATATTCATTCACTCTGATGTAGTCGAAGGTTCCTGGGGAGGAAAAAATTATGGAAAGGGAAAATAAAGGAGGAAGGAAGACGCAGAAAATGAGGTTGAGAACGAAAGAAGACTGAGAAAAGTAGATGACAACGACGGTAGAATAGGAAGACAAGACAAGGGTGTGGAAGACGATATTGGAGGGAATGAGGAGGAAGGAATGAAATAAAATAACAAGCTGAGACAGGAGCTCAACAGGCAGGAATAGCAGAAGCTGAGGCAAATCAACAGGATAAAAATCGTAAAAACGCACTTATAAAAGCTGAAAACAATTTTTAACACCACAGCAAAAAATAAGGAAAAGGTCCTTAACGGGCTTTAATTTACAGACAAATATAAATAAACATATATGTATACACATGGGATAGTGATCTGGTGAAGTCATGACTTCCGCGTGAGAATTGGATTTCAGTGAGGAGGAGTTGCGCACTCGTCGACCTCACTCGCTCGTCCCCGCATATCTGGGTCCAGTGGCAAGACAGAGTCGAGACGGCTGGAGATAGGGGGGATGCAGTGGATGGCTAGCAGTGTCTAAGGTGCCTCACTGTGCCCTAGTCGCGTTCCACGTCGCTTGCTGTAACCGCCTTTCTGCCCGTTGGCCAGCTGGTGGTTCCTCCGCGCAGTCCGCCGGGTCCAGTCTTCACATGCTTAGGTAGACAAACCTAGATTACCGAGGGTTTGAGACCCGACGGCTACCCTCAAGCTGGTTTAGCCGGCCAGTCGAAGCCGTTGCCCGTGGTGTGGCCGCTGCGCATGCTACAGCTACTGGGAGCCACAGGTGAGAGTTGAGTGACAGGTGGGGACCAAAGGTGGACTAGCTACCCCATGGGAGTACGACTACTACCCCGCCAGAGGTACTACCCCTCCCTGAACACCCCATACACCACATATATGATATACATATATACACATATACACATATATGATTTAGCACAAAAGCTCACCCCCACCTATATAAATATATATATATATATATATATATATATATATATATATATATATATATATATATATATATATATATATATATGTGTGTGTGTGTGTGTGTGTGTGTGTGTGTGTGTGTGTATTTATATGTCGCAAAAGAACTTCAAATATGGCACTATAGCTTTAAGCGGGAAATTAACATGCGAGGGCCTCTATAGCCTCAAATGGGAAATTAACATGCTTGGGTGCACTATAGCCTCAGACAGGAAATAAACGCGGGCACTATTACCTCAGAGTTTATGGGGACAAAATGTAACAGTGTTTCAAGTAGCAAACCTCTCTTGAAACAACCGTGCCTCTCCACATAAGATTCTCTCTTCCCAATTGCTTTTTCCGTAATCTTGATGAAAGCCCATGATGATTTCACATACATCAGATAGTTCGGGTTAAAAAAAACATCCCCAATACAAGTGTGGATGTCTCCACGCTTGCTAGCATGGTATACGGCTTCGACTTTACACTTGCCAACATGGTATGCATCTTGAACTTGGTTGAAAACAGGTGAAACCGTAAGACAAGTGACTCGCGATTATAGCCTAAGACCAGATCGAATTTGATCACCAATTTAAAGAGTGAGAAGTCTCTCTTTCAATCCGACTAGAGCGGTACGTAAACAGATGCAGTATATGAGCGCTCCAGCGCGAATCAATGAGACATAATTTGAGTACGGCTGAAAATAGGAAGACGATGCATTAGGTTGCGCCCGTTTTGGATACCAGGGGTGAAACAGCAACGGTCATGCTTACTGACGAGGATAATTTTAATTGGGATTTAGCCGATTTTTATTTCGTCTTCGCAAGATTTTCACCGGCACCAGTACTTTTGCCACCTTCTTCCTCATTACATTTGGTAGAGGATTTTAGACAAAGACAGCAGTAATAACTAAAGAATTCAGCAGAAAGAAGCACAACAATTTGTTATTCAGCGACAAGAACAGGAAAGAAGAAAACGATAAGACGAAGAAGAGAAGAGAAACTGTGAAGGGGCAGGACAAAAGAATCACGCTGTGCAAGCTTTCCACCCCAATCAGTTAATAAATCTACGTTCACTACCACTGAGATCCCATCAGCAGCAGTGCCAACTACCAAAGCATCAACAGTAGCATGCGACGACGTAGGACTTGGTCGCTGTAAGGGTTTAAGACAGTTAAAGGTCATCATGCCAAATCCATGAGTTTATCGAAAGATCGAATATAAACGGTCTTTTTCAGGGCCACTAACATCTTTACAAAAGACATACTATTCAATCATTGGCAAATCAAGTAAAACTTAAAATCTCTTTCCCACACAATGTATGATTGGTGTGCTTCTGTATTTATCTTTAGCATAAACAAATCAAGACAAAGAGACACTTATATTTTCTTTTGGTATATTTTCATGTTTTTAGTCACAATAAAAATTTCACAACACATCACAAAAGTCCATTGTGATCTTCTTTCACTCCCTGTCTCCCCTTTTAAATTTCTTCACCGACATAGGCTCTTATTCGTCTTTTGCTTCTTCTTATTGTCTGGATTTCTTGGATATATTGACGGCGAAGGACTCTTTTGTTTCTAAAGACATCTCTTCCTCTTCTTCTTGCTTCTTTTCTTGTCTGTTCTTTCGTTAGGGCACTCTGAAGACCAGTGTCCTTTTTCCTGACAATGTTAACAGGTATTTTGACCTATCTCTCTTCTCTCCCCTCTTTCCTTTGCTTTGGCGATTTGGGCATTCTGGAGACCATTGTCCTTTCTCCTGACAGATATTGCAAGTATCTTGACATTTATCTCGCGAAGAGGAGTAGTACTTCGTTTGCAAATTTCTGAAAATAAGGGCGATCAGTTTTAGCTCTTCCATTGTGACTGTGAGAGCTGAATGAATGCTCTGACTCTATGGCACTGACCCTATACATAGGGACTCGTTGCGTGTAAAACCTAGTCAAATGAAATTTTGCAATCACGCTGGAACGATCACGCCGTTCCAGGGACAATTTAAAGAACAGTAACAGGTGACGACGTGCCGTATCGCCTCACACACGAGATAAAGTGTGTGCTCAAATCCATGAAAGCGATTTCGATGACGACATCGGTGATCCGGAATCAACACCCACCACGTCTACCCCAAGGCCAAGAGAGTCTACCTCAAAAGAAAGTCTTCTTGTAACTCCCTGCAATTATGCCACATTTGACAAACGCAGAAAAACACATCCACAAAATTGTGTACACAGTGCCATCGCAGAAAGTAGAAGTTTTCATCAATAATTTGTGGATTCTTGTCAACGACACTGAAACGCCAATTTCAACTGAAAGAATAGCACCGTTTGTGACTCTCCTTTCATCACAACAGTTTGAAAACGCTCCGCTAGATCGAGTTCAGCTCCACAGCAGAATTAACACCCTCCAAAGTCATCGACAAAATTAAACACGTTCAGCAATCTAATGACGAGTTTCATATCACCAATGGAAAAGCTACATTTTACATGACCAACGTTTCCCTCTGAAAAGGAATAAGCCAAGCAGAGAAGTGTTATTTGTGGACTACATTCGCAGCCCCATACACAGAAATGCCCAAATTAACAACTCCCAAGAGCACATATGTTTGGCCCAGGCCACCATGATAGGTTGAACGTATGCCGACAGAAAGAGTCCGGAAAAGCATTCGACAATCGGAGTGACACGAACAACTAAAAGAAGCAAAATTTGTATGTACAGATGCTTTCGCGAAAGTAAGTGCTTGTGCCAAAGACAGCTAACAAACCAATTTTAATTAGTACGGTCAAATAGGTTTCTGTTATAACAATGCGTCGTAGCGTCTCTCCTAAATTAACTCTTAACTGCATGAGGTCTATGAAGTACTAGGCAGAGAAATATCAGACCTAGTTCATTCATATTATAACCTCTTCACAAGTATGGTGTATGGCACTACAACTGACTTCAGATGCTTCTCTTCTCCCTTGCAAACATCCTCAAATCAAGTAAGATTGATTGCGTGTTAGTGCCCTTATATTTGTCATATGTTTAAAGATTTTAATTAAAAACCAAATTATCGAGAAGCAAAAGTTGGTTGTAAGTAAATGTCATGCAGTCTATCATAAGTTTAACACGTATAACTCGCCACCTTTGTAGTCAAAGACAACTAAAGAGTGTAAAAGTGTAATAAATGTCTATAACATTGGATATGATGGGTTCAAAGGTCAATACAATTGGATCGTGGTGTATAAGTTCCGTAAAGACACTTATGTAACGGAAACCATTAAGCGTGTTAAATTCCATGATAAGAAATATCGCATCGAACACATTCATGGTACTTAAGGTTTATGAGCCCTTCTTGGTTATTTACATCATATATTTGGTCATATGGCTTTATATGAGCATCGTAAAAACTATATATTGTAATTAATTATAGCTTATGGGAATACCTAGATTACATTATTGCAATACAAAAACAGCAATAAACAGTTATAGTCACCAACTAGAACAAACAATTTATTTATTTTTTTAAATTTTTTTTTTGTCCATTTCAAACTTTACTGGCAATGGATAAACTCCAAACGATTCAGATTTAGGTTCGAAAGTAGGTAACAGGCTGAGGTTATCTATTCGTAACATCAGTGACATCTGTGTATTGAATCGATGACAACAATGGTGTGAAGACCCCTGTGCATGTGATCTCTTGTACATTAATAAGGATTGCTTAAAAAAGACCTTCGAAATCTTTTGTCATTTACTGGCTAAGTTATAAAAACTAAAAAAGGTAACATTGCTTGTTTAAACGGCAGCTTATTAAATATTTTACCTGATTGTAATTAAAATACAGTAATCTAGGTACAATGTATCGTTTCTAATGTGCCCATTGGAAGACATATGGCTAAAATACATTTTGTAAAGACACAGAAGGGCACATAAAACTTATTCCACATTTGCTATGGCACAATCAACCTGTTTCCAAAACAAATAGTCTCAGTTTCTTTGGTTGCCTGAAGGTAACAGAGCGTCTCACACTTACACAGCGAATTAAGTACCTTCATTGCAAAATATACTTAGTGAGATTACAATTACGCAAACAAAAACGTATTTCAGACCACTTCATGATCAACACAAGGAAAACAGGTTTTACCAATCAGTACACTAAATGACCGAAACGGTATTTCACGGACGCCACACTTCTTACTCTCAACGGCACATGAAATGTCAATTCTCAGAGTACACAATGGAAGAATTGTACAAGAGAACCTACCAACAAAGCCTCAGGTTAGAACAACAAGGATACCAGTGCTAGAAATGTGAGAGAACGAGTACAAGCGACGTTTCAAAGCCGATTCCGTGTTTAGACGCATTGCCGAAAGTTACGACTTGGTAGACGTAGAAGCCCTGGACCCACCCAACAGTTTATTTGGAGGATGAATGAATGCCACACGCTTGCTGTAGGTTGTGGGGAATCTCAAAGGGAAGAACACAAATACATCTATGTGTGTTCGTTGTACCTTTGGGTGTGCAAATATGTTCGATTTCTTACAGGACACAACGAAATATTGACAGAATAATCGACTTGCAACCAACGCTATCGTCAATATGAAGGCTTACGCCATCCCTACCCCACCTTTGCAAAAGAAAACTTATGTTTCTTTTCTGGCCTAATGTGCCGAAACTGTAACCCCGTGGCTTTGCCTGGGTACCGTGACTTTGTAGGTCAATTCCAGACGTTCAAAGTGAAAAGGCCTACATGTTTTGATGGGCCTAGACCCAATCAATTGTCCAGAGATGCATTTGTTTACTTTGGAGAAGGAGATAAGGTCAAGTGTTTCAATTGCGGATTGCAACTTCACCAATGGGAGAATAAAGACGCTGCTTACGTGGAGCATGCTAAATAGTCTCAGCACTGTCACTACCTTCTTATGGTCGGACTAAGTAATATGTGACTACGCTACTCTGAACGAAGACTATATCTGCATGACTTATCAACTTCAATTCATGGTATATAAAAGATATTCTCAACAACAAGGAAGAGCCAAATCAAAATTTGTTAGTGTAGAATTGCTAAACAGAAATGTACATGACAAAGTGAAAGAAGTGAACAAAATTATTAGATTTCTCTTCTTCACGACCGTGTTGATCAGAATATTATCTTTAGAGAGTATACATTACACGATTTAAATGACATTTTGGGAGAATACCTTCGTCTATACACAGCAGGAGTTAGCCTCTACATCGATCACTTCAACATTGTGCTAAACGTATGAATGTTTCCTCCAAAATAGAAACATGTCCGTGAAATGAATAGCTTAAATGAGCACATTAGGAATTTGCTTTGGATAGGCTGAAACGCATTTACAAAGTGTTTGTCAAGATACAGGTGAAATGCAAACTCAAAATCATTTCTTGATTATCAAACTATTCCCATCTACGTGTTAGAAGAGAGGTGATTAATCGGTGACTCTATGACCAACACAAAATTAGACGTGGAAAGAAGTCAATGACAGTACTGAGACCTTAGAGGATTACCAAAATGTGTGTTAATGACTACGTTTCTCTGATTTCGGCTACCATCAGATTCATTGTGGACTATTTATGAACAGTATGCGCAAATACATCATGGCTGTTTCTCTGACTTTAAATGTGCACAAGACACTCCTTCTGTCAAACATGTAGGAATTTCTGATCGATACCTCTCTACCAATATGTGAAAAAAATTTGTGAGGTTGTTTATGCTTACCAGGAAGTGTGCTTAGCTTTGTGACGTGCACAAACATTCGAAAGATGTACCTGACTGGAAACGTTTGGGCTTCTTTTGCTTGGACGCCAAAGATATTTTAACTGATGCAATAAAAGAAGTTCACTTAGTGCAAAAGTGAATATGACATATAAACCCATGCCAGAAACAGTGGTAGAAGAACCGAACACAGTGGAAAACAAGTTCAGGTTAGTATCATCTTCCACATAGGAACGAACGAGGCAGACACACCGGAGGAAATATTAGACAGTGAGAATGGTGGTGTAGAGACTAAAGGAATAGTATGGGGAGTCATTTCCTGGGACACATTTTCATTGACAGTATTGTGCAATGATTTGTTTGTATTCCGTTTTGATGACTTTAATTTGTTTCTTTTGGATGTACATAGTCATTTGGCTTTCAGAGGTTTTTGTTGTTTAATATTTGCTTGAACACACAATAAAAGTGCCCTCTAACTATAAAATCCCGTATTATTCTCATAAACGACGCAGCTATGGCTTCATCTTCCTCCCCTATCTATGCTGTCAAAGAGTTATCGACGAAAAGTTAGATCGTCAAAGATGGGAGGCAATGTATCTTCACACATTTTTAACATGTTGATTGCTGGACCGAATGGTTCAGGCTAAACCTATCTTTTTAAAAGTGAGCTCGAACACAAAGGCCATTTAATTGATCGTCCACCCCAACGTACTGTGTGGTGTTACAATGTGTGGTAAGCGGCATACACCCTTCCTCAACGAGAATCCATTGTGTTTGTCGATGCATTCATCGTGAAGACAATGAGATCGTATGTTACACGAATCAAACACATCTTGTCATCTTCGATGACACGTTATGAGAAGACAAAGAAGCAATTAAACTTGGTTTACACGCAAAGGGCATCATCATAATATCAGTATAATTTACCTCACAAAAAATTGGTTTAAACAAAGTAAAGAATGTCGTACCATCAGTCTCAATGCCCATTACATGGCTTTGTTTAAACGTCCAAGAGATAAATCTCAAGTGCAAGTGTTAGTCAAATGTTAGGCACTCCTTGGTTGAATTATGCGTACGATGATGCCACTCAAACACCTCATGCCTATTATTCATCGGTTTAAAACCCATCGCTCCCGATTATTGGAGATTTCGTACTCATCCATTTCACCACTAGTGCCAAGACCAAGGGTCCGTCATTTACATCGGCATGTAAAACCTATAAAATCATACTACACTTTGTTTCTGTCTAAAATTCGATGACATGACTTCCTTTTAACTTCGCCGTCTAACCAAACTGAGTTGTGTCCTGTAGAGCATCAGTCGCGAGAAACATGCACAAGTCAATACCCACTTGTTAGAAGACAGTCTGAATGAAGTCTTACGGTTTACATTGACTGCATCTCAACTACTTCAAGGCATCATCCACATTTCCCATCCATCCAAACCCTATTTTTGTAAAATATAAAGTGGTCCTGTCACAATTGTCAGATCTGAGATTCGATAGTAAAACCCAAATATCAAATTATTTTGAAACCTGGAGGTAGTGATTACTAGAAAGTTTACTGGATCTAGACAAGAACTGTCCATTGAAAACGCCTCAGCGTTGGGTGATACTCATGATCAAGATGACACAAGGTGTCGACAACCAGTAGAGACGAATTCCGGTATAAAAACGAAACTGTCAAAAAGGAAATACGCTGGTTCAGCGCGAGTGATTTCTATCACTGTTGATAAACCCTTGCTCAAAATGGCTGCCCATTTGTTAGGATCGATTGTAGGGCTACTCTTAGGAGAAATCATGAGAAGATGAAAGGGCCTATGTTCTGGACAGGCCTCATGCGTGTATTTTGGAATCTCATGAAATGACAAAAGCTGACTTTAGTGCCCCACAAAAGATGGATGAAAGTCCATCATTAGTACTAGACCTCTTATTTATTCCCAATCGTAATCTGTCCGAGATGTCTCGGTTAAAACAAGAATTACAATAATTGATGGATCTCACTTAATTGTCAGAAACGGAAATATCACAACGTACGCCAAGCAACTTCTTTAGCTCTTTCGCTCGCAATACTTAGACGAAACAGTTAACCCGAAATGACCAGACCAGATACGTCAAACCGGGTGCAAGATGAAAAAAAGACACAGGAGGAGTGTTTCAAACTCATTCTGCTACAATATATAATAAGATTTCAGCGGCTTTCTTGACACCTTCCTCTACTCCCTAACAAGAAGAAATAAAAGCTTGGGTCAACGCGATGATGTTGACCCATTCTTCGGCAGAAGAGGAAAGAAAGAAGGGGAAAAGAAGAGCAAAAGACACCAAGAAAAAGTGACTACTTACAACCACCCTCGGCTCCTACTCCTGTGGCTTGTTGTACTCGCCAAGCAATCTACAAACCGCACAAAACAAAGAGCTGTATCGGTGAATAGCAAATAAACTTATAAAGCGTCATCCTGAAAAGCCCTTTAATAACATCCTACCCATGCTGCGGGATACGGTTGAGTTCAAAAATTGTATTTTGCCCCTAAGACAAAAGGTGTACGTGAACCAGACTTGCAACGATGGTTGTATTAACATGTGACGTACACGTTACATAAAACGAGTCGACGAAACTTAAACCAAAGTGAATGGCATCGACCATCAACTTGAAGCCGAATTCGCCGATGTCTCTCATTTTATCAGCGTACAATCGTGGTTACAAATATTTGTTTTTTGTCATCGACGTGTTTTCCTAATCCGTTTCGGTCGTTCCTTTGACTTCAAAAACAACTCCAAGGTAGTACGAAAGTTAAAACTGCTTTTAAAATAAACTGGTCGTCACCCTCTCCTATGGCAAACAGACGAAGGCAATGAATTTCTGAACCAAGCTTTTCAAAAAGAATTGAACAAAAGAGGCATCAAGTTTTTCATACAGAGAATCCCGAAACAAAAGCCAGTGTCGTTGATCGTTTTCAACTCACTTTAAAAGAACGCACGTGAAAATATTTTGCACATCTACACACTCTCAAGTACGTCGACATGTTACCGAGTCTCGTCAAAGCTTACAATCAATCGTACCATCGGATCATCGGATGCGCACCCGAAGAAGTCACCACGGCAAGAAAGTTGCCATGTTTTGTCGTTTCTTTCTAACGTCCCCTTCTGCCGCTATGAAATGCCGACTGTTAAAAACCGTAGATTGGGATCGCATTGGAAAAACCAAGCGCACCTTTCGACAAAGGATATTTACCTAACTGGACCACCAAATTGTTTAGTGTCACTGAATAAGTACGTGTACGTGATCCTGCAATCTATAAATTGGAAGACATGAACGGTGAAGTGTTAAAACGAGATTTTTTACTAGCCCGAGTTAAAACGAGTGACCACGAAGACAAAGACGACGTGTATTTTATCGAAAGCATTCTCGATCGAAGAACAAATAATATAGATTAACGTCGACTCAATAAGTGAAAGTGCGTAGCAAAGGATATCCACTGAGTTTTGATTCTTGGATTTCCGTTTCTTAGTCATCGACTATCAAAAGAAGTAACCATCATGCCGTTCAACACAACAGCTACCTCTACGTCTCAGAGTTCCTGCTTTCAAGAACTGGAAGAGCATCCCCTGTGGTTTGTGTTGTAAAGAATGTGTTCCTAAAACGCAAATAATCTTTTTCTGCAAACTCTTTCGGATATATTGTGTCATAAGAGAAGCCATCAACCATTTGAGTTTACAACCAGGAGTCCCAACCCTTCCTTGAAATATTCGACGGGCAGTATGATCGGTAGCCTTGCGGGCAACACCAGTCTCCACACCAGAAGGAGTATAAGCCGCCCTCTCTTGGAACATTTGCAAACTCTTTTCACATCGAGTGACACAAAGGAAAACAGAACTATCGAATTATGAATAACAAATTGTACTTAACTCTACCCAGTGACAACTCTGTGGATGTGTTTTCCAACAATGCCTTAAGATGTTTCACGGTCAAATTACGTCAGACAAAAAAGCTGGATCACGAAGCTCAATGGAAAGAAGCTTTGGTAGAAATCATTTATCCCACGCAAGTCATGAACATCAGCAAAGATTATAACACTTTCGTCGTTGAAATCCTGAACGCCTAAATACAAGAAAGTTTGGACAGAAGTTATTGCCTCGTTTACGAATACGTCGTACTCCTCAACAACTGAGTGCCTATACCATCAGAGTTCCTATAAGGTACCATTTTAATGCTCAACATCTGGTTGAAACGATTGCCTTTGTGTTCAACGAAATTTTAATAAAGCCCTGGAGAAAAGTAGCTCATCCCATTGCTCATCATCTGATACTTAGTTTCAGGGATGACAAAACGCTCACCATAACTTTTGGTCATGGGTTGTTTTCTATTTTGGGTGGAATCACTACTAAGACTCTCAAGAGCGTCATCAACAGCAGCGATGACTTCTTCAAATATTTGTATACCCTGTACAATTGAACGATGGAATGAAGTTGATGTTTGTGTAATCCGATGTGGTGGAGTACAATGTGGTGGGAGGATCAGTCGCGTCGTCATTAAGAGTCATCCCTTTTAAAATGAATTCTGCCGTCGCTGCTTACGAGCAAGGTGGAAATACATATCAAGGTCACCGTGCATTTTTACATCCTCACTATCTGTCTCTCAGTCTGCAATATTTTGAAGGTGTCAAAATTGGTATAAAAGGTCATTAGGGACACAGTCTTCCATTCTGGAAAGGAAAAGTCACGGTGAAACTACATTTTCCAAAAAAATTCTCCGGTGAATTGTAATCGATATATTATATGTACCAAGGAGTCGATTCACAACGAGGACATGGTTTGGAAAATATGCTAAAATCTGCATTTTGTACGCTGGCCCCCTTCATAAAATCGATGGCGACTCTAGAATTGCTCGCTTTAATGATGCCGCTTCGACACAAAGAAAACACATTTCTCCAAAGTTTCATCATCGACAAACAAAGCCCCATAGAACCCTTCGCAAGAGCAGGCAAAATGTGCTGCTTCAAACTGGAAAAGACTTTATGAGTCGCAGAGACCCTATAAATTCGATGCACACTTCTAGATCAAGCATTACTTCCTCTAAAACCCCTCAGCAAGAGAACTAGAACCCCCTCACAGCTCATAAACACGTTGCAAGAAAGAATAAGAAAAGAACAGCCAGAGAATTGGACATATTTGATTATTAACAGAAAATAATGCACCGAGATTCTTGCGAAGCCAGAAATAGACCAGTTTGCCATGTGACCGATAATGATGACAATGCAAGAATCCCAATGGGTAGAATTTCATCAGGTCTAGTCTTTGACTACTTCATCCCACCTCGAATTGGAAATCAAAGGAGGGACCAAGGATTACATCGATCTGAATAACAGACACTTGTACTTGAATGTCAAAGTTCTCAAAGTGGAGAGTACATATCCAGGTGCCGATGCCCGTGAACAATTGCATGCATTCGTTGTTCATCGAAGTGAATTTGTACTTGAATAACAAACTCGTCTGCAGCAGTAGCGTGGATACCTACTCTTAGCCTACCTATAAAATATTTTGACTTACGGAAAAAGAAGCCAGGCGTACATATCTGGATGCTTCCACGTTATAGAAACCTGACATAATAGAGAAGGTCAACCACAGAGCGCTGACTGCAGATGGGTATGGCGATCTCCATGGTGCGTAGTATCTCGACCACCGAAACCAGATCAAACATGGGTGCAGTTTAGAACAGATGGCTTGTTTGCATTTGAACATGTTGGAAGACAATTATGTGTTGAACGGCGTGCATGACCTACTGTTACTGAATCGAAACAGTACCGTTTTCTATTTGATTGCTAGTGCTAAGGAGCACAAAACCTTGATCGAAGAAGCTAGAGTCGACGTCCGGCGTCTAGAAGTTTTATCAAATATCGGAGACCAAATCAGTCATACTTTGAGTTCAACGACAGCCAAGTATCCAATACGATGAGTCGAAGTGAAAACTTTCACCATTGCTGATGCACTCCGATCTAAGATCGAAGATGATCCTTTGCAAGAACAGTTTCCCAAACGTTTGATCATCGGTATCGTCAGCAATGGGGCCATCGCTCTAATCCTTTCGAGTTTCAATATTTTATCCTGTCCATGATAGAAGTCACTCGAGATGGTCTGATTTTTTTGTACCAGACCCTTGAAACTTAACTTTACCCAGAAGAAACTACTTAAGAACTTACTTGTCCCTGTTTGAACCCAACGGACAGTTAGGTACCAACACCACCAATCAAGGCATTTCATACGACGATTGTGCAGGTGGTTATGCTTTATGGGCCTTTGATTTCACTCCAGACCATGCAGCGATGATGACTAACTGTTTCAGCCCTATTACAATTGGCTAAATTCGTGTGGAGCTTCAGTTTGCTACAGCTTTATCCAACACTATGAACGTCATTTGATATGCAGAATTTGATAATATTCTGGAAATCAACAGTTTCAGAGAAGTGAGTCTAGACAATCAGAAGCTATGGAATAATACGAACCATTTTTGGAACACGGAGTATCTTTGGAGATGGGTGACATGTGTGTCTTTGAGGTAAAACAGGAGAAAACAACAACAAAAAAAAAAAAGAAAATGACAGAGTTACTCATGCCATCAAGATGTACAGAACATGAACATTTAGCCTCCTGTTTTGCTAAGGAGATGGCTGAACGAATTATAGCTCCTACACAACAACATTGGTTTGGATGTCAAAACAACCATCTCAGCCAGATTCAACACGACAAATGTATGATGATGAGTCAAGAAATAAAACTGGAAGAGTATCTGGATGACGCCTTTGGTCTCATTTCCGAAGAGAAAGATTTGAATAAGCTGTATAAAGACTTGCGTGACCATTCCTTTCCTGCACTGATACCTGGGAACTTCATTATTTTCTTACGCACAGTTCGTACACTGCTTCTTGGAAACCTGTAGTGTGTGTGTTAATGATGAACTTCTTCATCGCAAACATTCACGCCTATGTTATCAACACAGACGTCAGTCGTCAGCCGTCAACCAGGAACGTATTGGGTACCAGTCTACTTTCCCAACGATCACAGTGTGGATTAATATGGATCAATTTTGAAAAAATACATCATTGACTTTATGAGAAGAAATGCAGTAACGACAAGATTCAATAATGTGAGATTACAAGTAACAGATTCCGTGGTGTGTGGACATTATTGTGCGAATTTTTTTCAACAACGCACTCTTGGATATCCCTTAGAACATTTAGTGCCTTGTTTTGATAGTGAGTACGCTAGAAACGGTGATAAATTAGACAGATAGTTTTGTGAACAGTGTGGTTACATGTTATCTTTCACTAGGAAACTTAGCGTGCATCGATGGCAGAATGAAATAGATCACTAGAAGTCGAGTTTGACCCCACAGTGTTGTCAGTCTTGTAAATATGTTCATGCTTGATATTGTTGATTTGTATTTTATGTTTGAGGAGCTCCTTCTTGTCATTCAACACGTAAATTTTTAAAACAAAAATATTGAAAGTCGTTTTGTATTGAAACAGTATGATTATGCTCTTTCCCATTTCTTTCTATCACTCTAAGTCATATGTTCCTTCACGGTCGCCTGCCGAACTGAGGGAGTGTTTTCCATCGCGTCCATGCTTGAGGCATATAAAACGATGCGTTTGCTGTCTGTCCGTCTGGCCACCTATCATTGACTTGTAAACATGTAAGATGCCTTGAGAGTTAGCAAGATTGAACAAAGCATATGTGCATTTGAACGGTATCAGGCAGACCCAAATCCGGAAGCCTGAAGAAATGCTGAACATGAGGCTCTTGAGAATAGTGCAAGACCTAATAGAAGATGTCTTCCATGAAGAAATCAAGACGGTAGACGAGTGAAGCAATAGAGAATCCAGCAAAAACAACAGCATCTGAGGCAAGAGCAGCCGCATGGAGAGTGTATAGAATGCAGAGTGGGCACAGAGGCCTTTATTTCTCTTTTCGAAGAAGAAGGCCCTATCCTGTGGTGAAATATGTTGTGAGAAAAGGTCTTCCAAACAGACATTTGAGACAATCGTGACGAATAGTTTAATCAAAACAACCCTTTTCAATGCTACCCGGAACTCTAGAAAAGAGAGATACTCGTCAATGTGCCAAACAAAAATTGTGTTTGCATGTTTGGTGTATGTGTTTGTGTGTCTTTGTCTTTCTAGCCAAACAATCCTTTCCATTCACACATAGGTATTTGTATGTAAGGGTATAGTAGTGTGTCTAACAACACTTCATAGCCTTCCTGCTGTGATAGTGTGTGTGTGTTTGTTTTGTACTTTGTGTATGTACGTGTTTGCCTTTGCCTTTCCTCACCAAAAAAGCGTGTTTCCGTGTAATAAAATTCAAAGAGTCTTTTTTAGGTCCGCGTTATATATTTCTTTTCCATTCTGCAGTTTTGTATGTAGTGGGCGTTATTAGTTTATATAAGGGATGTTTTCTTTCACGTCCGTGCTACAAGCACATAAAAAAGTGCGTTCGTCAATCTTCCAATCGTTGTTGCTTTGTCAACCCAAAAGAATGGACAAAGAGAAGGCCGGAAGAATGGATGAAAGATTAGTTCACCTTGAGTATGTGCAGCATCTCATGGGTCAACTCTCAGATCCAAACCTTGAATGGATGACAAGAACTGTCATGCATCTGAACATAAGAAATGTCCTTTTCAACATTAGTAGAGGATGTGGAAGAGCAGAAGAGCTGGAAGAGAGACAAGCTGCCCAAAATCACCTCCTCGGTGAAGTCGATGGTGAAGGGAGCATCAATCCAACTGCCAAGAGTGAGGATCTCTCGAATTGAAATCTGTGCCTTGAGCAGCAGCGACAATTGTGGAAATCCCAATGACCACAACCACAGCAACGGATGCATCCACAAGCAAGTCGCAGAGTGATGAGGGATACAATACGTCGCAGTGCTGAATCGGAGGTCCCCCAGCATTCATCTCCATCCATCTTTGGAGTGGATATCAATGGAGCAGACGGTGTATCTGTGGCGCCTGACCAGGGAGGTGCGTACACTGGTTGATGTAGATCAGCAAACGGCCCTTTTCAGACCCAACAGATCTCTAAAAAATAGATACTAATAATTTTGCCACAACAATTGTTCATGTATGTGTTTGTTCGTGCATGTTCCCCTCACCAAAAAATGCCTTTCCCTTCTCAAAAAAAATGTGCTTGTATGTGAGGATTTAGTGTGTTGCTTTGGCATTTTGGGGACGTTACGGTCGACGTTTGGGGCTTCCTGTCTGGTCCTTTGCCTCATTTACCTTCTTGGACAAACAAAGACGAGTGTGAGGACGGAGTCCCACTCGTCTAGTGATCCAAATGGCCCTAAGATAATATATACACGGAACCGGTCTAGTAACCAGTGCGGTGTTATTCCCACTGGACGTCTTATGCTGTAATATAGACAGACAACTTTAGATGAGTACGTGTTGATTGATTCCCATAAATCTAGCGTAAATAAAATGTTTATTGGGGTTTATTGCCTCTCGACACAAACAAGCTATGACAGACCGGTAAAGAAAATTACAAGACACGTTCTGGCACGATGGACTGAGTGTCGTCATGTGGTTGGAAAGTTTATACACGAAACGACTAATAAAGTAGCATACGGTGTATGCATAAACACCTGCGGGAGTGTGGTTCCCTTACCCTATCGTACGATAAATTAAAAAGCCCACAATGTACTCATTAACATGTCGTACATGCCCGAGTGGGTGAAGACGACTATAATCTAAGATCAGTCAGTCAATCACTCAGTCAGTCGTACCATTCGTCGACAATCTGACAAAAATGTCCGCAGACCAACATTGCAAGATTAACAAGTTGCAGGAAGCAATGATGTCATGGTGGACAGAGGGCTGCTACTAGAACAAGCAGAGGCTCAGTGGTACACTCTAAGTCGTGTTCGCCGGGGCGTGGCTGCGCTTCAAAAAGCCAGGAGCCTAATTAGAGAAGTAATTGCTGTGGAAGATCAGCAAATCAAAGCTACCTGGACCAAGGAGAGAAAAGAAAAGGAGAACAAAAAGAAACAACAAAACTTTTACCCCCTGAATGCTGCTTGGCTCAGGTTCAGGAGAAAATCTGGAAGATGGGTCATCCCGACTAGATCCTGATGGAGGTAAGAAAAAAAAACCTGAATGTGAAGATCATAGACTCGATAAAGAGATGTTGGAAGACCTGGAGGTTAAGGGAGAAAAAATTAGACCGAAACCTAACGGGCTTTTTCTGGGCCACTGTGCGCTCAAGAAAAGAGATACTACTCTATCATTGTCATATGTGTTTTGTCTCTTTGCTGTTTCTATGTGTGCATTGCATTTCCAATAGAAGTCATGTTGGTTTGTGCATTTAGCTGCGTGTTGAATTTCGTTTTGATAGTGAGTGAGTTATCCTGAACTTTGAGTCCTTATCTTCGATTTTGTTCTATCTTTTTGACGGATAAGTACATACCCGTGTGGGTTTCGGCGTGTGTGCATGATAGCTAGTCTATATTTGCATCATGGGTTTGATTCCTGCCTATAAGGAATTATAACTCTTTAACATATCATATTATATTGGTTTCATTATATAAAATTTATTTCATGTAATTACGTATCCTAACTTATAATGTGGGTTCAGGGATAGGCGCATACCTCTCTCTCAGGTATATAGTTCTCAGTTTATAATTATAATTTAATGTATATACCTCGAAATACTTCATATAATTCTAGTGGTGTTATGCAATAGATGAGTGGTTAAAGGAGCTCTACTGCATATAGTTTCATCTGTTTGCGTTGCTTTAGTTTTCCTGTTAAATTCGAAATGTGGAAAATGTTAACATTAAGTTTGTGTTCAATCTGAACGAGGCTCAAATTGCGTTTAAAGATGGTCCAGCTTTGACATACGTAGGACTTTCCTAGTCTAAAAATAATGTTTGTCGGCGCGTAAAATGCTTATGCTACAAAACAAAATGGTAATCTAACTTGTATATGATATGAGAGTATGTTTACACTTTCACATTAATGTGTGTGGTAATTAAATAGTGTCTAATGCTGTCTCCTATAGGATGAAAGACTTTTAATACATAGTAGTGAATCATTCCTTGAAGTAAAGCAGTTTTATCCTCAGTTTTAGAGCCGAGGATAGAGAAATGTAGCCTTGGTGGTCATCTCAAAGTGTCTCCGATTGATGGTTTACGTTATCACGTACCTCTCTCTCTCTCTCTCTCTCTCTCTCTCTCTCTCTCTCTCTCTCTCTCTCTCTCTCGCGTAAAGTAGAATAACTAAAGGATGATACCTTTTTATGTTTACTTATATGGTAAACACATACTAAACCCAAGCACACCCATACTGAAAGTTTAATGTTAATAAGAGAAGGCGTATTGGAGTGTCACTAAGGACAAGGAATTTAGATGGACCCACACACGTAGATGGGCAAAGTAAATCCCATATACCGCCAGCTTATTGACATGAACGTAGAGCACGAAATATTTGAACAGGTCGCAACTCTTGACTACATTTCAAGAAACGAAGTGAATTTTATTGAGGTTAACGAAATATACTCTAAAAGAATCAAACATTGTTAACTAGACTAATATTCAAACAAAATTATAAATTTAAACAATATAATAATAGTTTGCAGGTTAAACTAGGTTCGGCGATTTTTCTCCTTGTTGCGTTAAACTTAGGGACTGCCCATTGAATTTTCAAAAGGGGTGAAGGCTGAAATATTTTACCTCCAAAAAAATGTTCCAGCGCCCAAAAAGCTTGACAAAATTCTCGCTGTGATTAGGGAACAAAACAAATTAGTGCATGCATTATATTAGCTGAATCAAATTATCTTCATGTAAATGCCCCTCCCCTTTGCCAAAACAAATGGTTGGCCTCTTAGCAGACCGTTTCTAGCTTTCAATAAATACACTAATGTAGGAAATGTTAAACTTAAAGTTTCTCTAGCTTCCTAAGTTCATGCAGGACTGATGTTAAATGGAGGAATGTGTCATATTGTACGTGTCATATCACACGTTCTATTAAGCTAGTTGCAACTGAAACACTCCTTATATTCTTAAACTATTTCACAAATATTTTCGTATGAAGAGTTCTTTGGAATCAAAATATGTGTCATATTGAACTTATGGATAGTTATATTCAAAACTTTAGTCTTCCGAAATGCATCATGTTTGCACCCTCTTCCCCTCCATGCATTATTAACCCCATACCACTTTCAGAACACAAAATATCACATTGGTGTTACATGGGATGATGGTAAAAGCATATAGAGAAACCCTCTCAAATACAATTGTGATTTTGAAATGGCACTAAAATAGTGATATGTGACACAATCTTCAGGCTTTAAATAATAAGAGTACCACACAGCACATTGTATGTTCATCTCATGTCTTTTTTCTACCAACTACCTTGACCTTAGAACTAGAGGTGTATAATAAAACAATATTTGATCAAAATATATTAAATGGTTAAGTAATATTAAAAATAGCTTAAACGTTATCCCCAGAAAATGTGCAATGTCAATAAATTACATTTTACCTGTCTTGCTGTGAAAATAACTTTTTGCACGGGGAATAGTGTCATAATAGGAAATGATTGAGCGTCTTCACATGCTCGTGCTATAACAAACAAGCTGACCTCTAGTTGGTATTAACATATTACTGTGGTCCAATACATCCATTTCTATTTAACTCTTAACAAGATTATATTTTAGTGTTTGAGAGTATAACCATTTTCACAAAATTATGTACTGACACATGGAACGAAATCACTATCGATGTTGTCATCATTTATTATGTTATCAATCACGTTGTCACTAAGTTCCGAAACCTATTCACTGCATTCAGAATTCATCACGTGTATAATGATCAATCTAATCTTAAACACTAACACAAAAAACAGTCAAGAACACTTCTGAAAAAAGACTATATGTATCAAATGAATTTCAGCTTTGAAAGTTATAAAACGGACATTGAATATATCATAAATGTGTCAAACTTTTCATCGGCTTCACTATATAATATAGATGATATAAAAGCGGAATTTAATTTACCAACATTCACGACGAAGTACTATTAAGATGAATAAATGCGATCTAACCTCGCGCACCTTTAAGATGTAATATTCGGCATATCAAAAATATCACCAATACATAGGAATTTAAGTAAACCATATGTTAATGCCTCATCAGAACATATTGCCTTGACTAATACTTCATTGATTACAGCCGTTATGTCTTTGATTGCCCATTTTCTAGTGATCTCAGCTTGGGTCTTTGCAACAACGTCTTCGAGTCTGACAACACTATCTTGAATGTCCACGTTAGACGTTTCCAATTTACCAGTTTGCTCTTGAAAAACACCACGCTCACCAGGTGGTAAACTTGCTTAGATCCACATCAACACCACGTCGAGCTGGTTAATGTTCGCAAATATTAATATATATTGTGCATAATATTAAACTTACTTTAGTGAGAAATCAATATGTGCTATGGGTTCTTCAACGATAAGATGACCATGTATGAGGCCGTCCAACCGAGTTTGCATCGGTATTGACGAATAAAACAGTGGTAGACCAATATGTCCTTGTCTGATCAAATAATCAACAACTTCAAGTGGTGATAAAATACAATTAATCATTAGGAGTCACCACATGTGCAACTCAATGAGGACGAAGTCCTCTTGTCAAATGTAAGTTAAGGATGGCACGGTTGATTCAAGTTCATTTCGTATAAAGAAACAACGAAAATGATTGACTGATTTTACCAATCGAGTAGATCGGCTTAATCAGCTCAATGCGGCCAAATGAAACGATTCTTCGTTTTCATTAACATTATCCAAAACAGAGGTGATTCAATTGCAAAATACCAGTGGAATATTTCTATTTGAAGCTATTCCAGTGTTGTTAGCAGCAGCGGCTGCAGCGGTTGCAAATATAAAAGGAAAAGGCCTTCGATTACCAGGAATAAGTTGCGAAATACCATCAGGCAAAATTCTTAGATTACAAAGAGGGTCACGCGTACAGTAACCAAGTGCGTGTTTGGGTAAATCACACTGGAACAATTATATTTAATTTTGTTGGAGAAAGTGTCAACGTCACTGCATAATTGTTTTAAAGGCCTCTTTATTTTTTCAAGCTGATTTTTACTAAGGCCAGTCTTTAGCGGCTTCAGACTGAAACAGTCTTGCTTGATCGGCTTAATTACTAATTGTATCAACAGCGAAATCAGTGTTTCTGTCGATGGTAACGGAATAGGTTTGGTAGTGCTCGAGTCAATACATGTTTGTAGTCGATCTTAAACCAATTGAACCGCTCGAAAACCCAAATTTTTCTACCGATCTACAGCAACATTTTGGATGCTATCAACAGCTCGCATTACAACTTGTTGACTGATTGGTGCAGCGCGCGAGGACAATCCCGCGACCACAGTCAGTGCGCCAGTGAATAATCTACGAACGTCATCACCAAGGCAAGTTCCATAATATGTTGCAAAAACGGTTTTCCTCCCGTTTACAACACGCACTTGTTTTACACGTAAACGTACGACTATAATAATATCAAAGAGCAGGTCTATATCTGATCTATAGTGGTATCGACAACATTTCACCGCGCAGATTTACAATTTATCAGTCTTAAACAACAAGAGTAAAACGAATATGTGTCAAATGATTATTATGACATAAACGATTGACATAAGACGCGGAAGTAATCTTTATCAAATCACCTGGTTTCAAAATTGGTGAGAACCCAAGCATTCCTGAACATTTATGTATGTCGTCCCAGACCCGCTTTCATATCTGCCACTTATAGCATCGAATATAAGATTGATTTTAATCGTCAAGGTTATGCTGCAAATATCAGGCGTGATAGGATATTCCATGCGTGAACATCGTTTGTTTTATGGTCTAGCGCCAGATCAAACTAACACTGAGAGTATTACTGGTTGAGATTTGACACGTATTTTCCAGTCTCCTCGTAAATGTTCATCTTCTTTTCTTTGTCCGCTATGAAATGTACTATCTGCTCTTGCAAACGACCCTCACCGTTCACCGGTAGCTTGTTTCTTTCCAAATAAACTCCCTAAATACCATTTTATGACATTCAGTGTTCACGTTTTTAGAATGTATGTTTGATGGTAAATCCATCAGGTACTCTTTACGGTTGTTGGATCTGTCAAGAGCAACATGCATAGGATTTGCGAAATCGCCTGGCAAGCTGTTGTATATATCACGATGTCTTCATATTATGTGCGATGACGCATGAAAAGTCGCACTAGAAATCCAACTCCAGTTCAAACTCGTAATGGTATATACCTGTGTTAAATATTTCAATATATTTGAGTGTGGCTTTAGTAATCGTCCCCGGCAAATATATATCCCCAAATCTGAGTTCCCCTAAGGATTGCTGATGTTTACGTGACTGGTCTTCAGTATCACTAGCAAGATGTAACGCGGATAATCATCCACTAGAAACATCAGTTGTCATCATTTTTATGTATCTCCGACTGCGGTGGAATTCAAGTTGCAGTTGAAAAACAAATCGATCTGCAAAACGTTTGGGATGGGGAAATAGGTTTCTCAGCTAGTGTACATCTGTCAAGGATTCATCCTGAACCTGTATTGGTGTAATTTATAAACGTCTCGAGAATCTTTTCACTTCATTTGTAGATTTCATCATTTGCAGCGTTGGTGTCCTTGAGGTTCCGGGATGTGTGATCACCGCTATGAATCCACGGTGTTGTGATGTTAAATCAATCCTTGGTACGATTAAATGACGTTATTATATGTGCATTAGGAGCAATATCCACTTTCACTCCCAGGTACCATGGAGCTGAAACATGGGTATAATTCCAATAATCATATATGATAAACAGTTTTCTATCGTCTTCACCTGATTTGCATGTGCAAGGGATAGTTACCACTTGATTATCTAATTCACTACAGAGCTTTTTAAACTTAAATTCAGGTACTTATAACTGCTGTACTTTCGAAGCGCCCTCAGCAGCAATGGCACTTGTAATACGGCTACAGCGTTTTTGTTCATGAACACGGCCTCCGTAACAATGAACTGTGCGACACGACAACGGTTTTGTTCATCATTGACCGTTAAAAGTGGTTGCACAACCTGTGGAGCCAATAACTCAGTTCTGAGCCATGGTTAAGTTCCCAATCACAGGGGCACAACACAGAGTTTGTGATGGATATATTTCTAATTTTGTCCTCAGGTGATCCAACGCCGCACGTAGCTATAGGATGAAAATCTTATGAATTTTCAAGGGTATGACTCAAGAGCAAGTCTCCTTCCTCTGGGTCTTACAAGCAATATCTGCAATTTCATCTTATCTTTTGCAACCAATATGTAATTAAAAGGAGGGGGATCTTAAATGCTTCCGAGGTATGACCAAGGGAAATCCCACAACCAACTGGGCATACCCATGTTCTTTGTTGGATATATCGGTATGATTAGCTCTGGCCCATGTCCTTCAGACTATTATATGGTCATTGACGGGGTACCTTAATAGTTTCCACGCTGTGACACATGAAAATTTTCCCATATGGACCATCTTTGGAGCTGGGGCAGAGTGTGTAACAGAAACGTCTAATGCATATGTTATAAAAATTGTCCTGAGGATGACACAGACCAACGTTCTACTTTCAAGACTTCAAATCCTTAGATATTTAAAACAATATATATCCCCAGAAACATTTCCCATCCCACGAATTATAATTAAAATTTTCAAAACTACCATGTATATGTTACTACCACCCCAGTCATATCACAAAGTTTTGAGGCTCTGTCCTTAATGTGGTTTGAGATACGTATCATTAGGAATCAATGGACCGACAAAGAGAAAAACATAACCCTCACCATTTTAAAAGCTGTTGGGATAAAAGTCATTTTAATACTGTCTTAGCTCTTTAAACATTGTGACTGTCAATGATAATTATGAAGCGATATCCGTAGTTATGTATGCTACTTGGGTGTCAAATGAGTTTGTATAGGGAAAATGGAAGAAAAACTTATAGGGTCATAGGAGAAATTACATGGGAATGGCACTTGGGGGTCATATGAACGATCAATACGGATGACGTCATGGTACTGGACACTGGGGAAAATGGGAACAGTGTTACAAGTGGCAGATCTCAATCGGGCTGTAACTTAGTAACAATGTTTGAGTTGACCTCAATACGCGCTGCTGTAGGTAGGTATGGAAAATCGTATGTGAAATATGTTTATATGGTGAAAGGGGTTAATGCGGACGAACACAGACATACACAAGCAAACAAATACTTATAAAACATTAGGAAAACAACTTTTCTTCAACTTTCATCCAAATCCTATTTAGCATATCAACGTTTTTCTTATTGTTCTTGTTCTTGTTCTTATTTTCTTATTCCTTTCTCCCTCTGGCCCAGGTAACCTTAATTTTTACCACCTCCTCTTTCAAGTACTTCTCTCTTTTCTAAATCAACATCAACCTCCACCATCCAATGCCAAGCATTTCTCAAATCATTTACAGAGATCCATCTACGTGTTGACGGATGAAGGAGGGTAGCAAGACAAGTGAACGCTTCCCTTTATGTGCCTGAAGCACCGACGTGAGGAACAACACCCCTCACACAAACTACACATCACATATAAAATATCCAAAAGAGGTAGTAGCGTGGCACTAAGAAAATCTCTCTTTTCAACACTTTACATACAATCACAATATTACGAACAAAACATGCTATGATCCATAGCAAAACCTATTTTGCAGAAGGGAAACCTTTTTTCAAGACATACCCAAACAATTACATACAATCACAAAACTTGACAAAACACACCTCTATCATATAAGCAAGCGTATGAAGTATTTATAGACACACTTCTACACCAGGGGCCCCGCGTGGCAGAGTGTTCTAAAGCGCTCTCCGTTACGGATCACTGCCATCTCACCTCTGTCTGCGTGGGTTCGAGTCTCGGATTCGGCGAATGTGGATATGTGAGAAAGCTTGCCAGTAGCTTCTCGTGGGTCGGTGGTTCTTTCCGGGGATTTCCCGGTTTCTTCCTCCACCATTAATACTGGCCGCCATGTATAGCCTATCTTGTGCTGAAAAATGGCGTTAAGCCCTACAACAACAACAACAACAACAACAACACCTCTACACCCTTACATACAAACACACACTAGAGTAGGGAGATTATTTTAGAGGAAAAAAGACACAGACAAGCACACACACACACACACGCACACGCACACGCACACACGCACACGCACACGCACACACACACACACACACACTCCAAAAACCCTCCTGCTAGTTTTTTAGTTAAAAACAAAAAATCAAATCTCACCAAAAATACTATTCATCACACCATTTATACCCTCCACCACCCAACACCAATGCCATCCAACATACCATTTACGTCTATCCAAAACACATAGTGGCAGCTTAGAATATAAGAGGAGGTGATGAAATCGTAAAAAAAATTTCATTCCCATACACCACAAGCCTCCTATCCATCACACCATTTATAACCTCCAACACCTTACAACTATACCATCCCACACCAAATACACACACTATCCTAAACCCTTTTCCGAGCTTGCGGTCACAAACCTACTATCCATCAAACCATGAATATCCTCCAATACCCCACAACTATACTATCCCATACTATCCATAACGCCTTGTAGTAGCTTAGCCGTTAAGAAAAGAAGATACAATCTCACACACCTACTTTCCCTTCCCCAACAAAATATACCATATATCACATTATCTGTACCATCCAAAATCCCATGCACATTGTTCAAAACGCCTAGTGTTAGCTTAGTGTTTAAGAGAATTAGATGAAAGCAGACAAATATACTATCTATCACACCAAAAGAAATTACTATGTAACATACCACGTATTCTATCCAACATCCCATACGCACACTATGCAAACCTACCTGTGTTAGCCTCGAATCTAAGAGAAAGAGATGAAATCTAATTTCACAAACAAACAATCATGCACAAACATTCCCATCCAAACCTCATAAAAATACTATCCATCACTTCATCTATACCATCCAACCCCTCGACACTATCCAAAACGTCCTGAGTTAGCTTAGAGTGTAAAAGAAGGAGATGAATTCTCACAAACGTACAATCACAAACACACATACACACACACTAGGGAAGGTAAAAATTTAGTTCAGTATTCTTTTATAGAGTTACACTACTATACCATTAAATACAATCACACACACTCACACAAACCACCGTGTTGTTAGCTTAGTGTAAGAGCAGGAGATGAAATCTCGCAAACATATAGTCACACACTAAATATACCATCCAACATACCAAACGCACAATATCCATAACGCCATGGTTTAAGATAGAGAGTAAGAGAAGGAGAAGAAATCTCACAGAAAATCCAAATCACCATCTATATACACTAATACCCATACACACAATCCAAAACTCCTTGTGTTGTCTATTGAATACCGCACTTACTTTCAGAAGATAGAGGTGGTGTGTAAATGAAGAAGATGAAATCGCACGAAGATAATATCCAAACATACCTATATCATCCAACAACCCATATACACAATCCAAACACGCCTTGTGTAGTGTCTAAAATTCTACACCAACTATCAGAAGATAGGGGCATTGTGTAAAAAAAGGAGACGAAATTTCACAAACATACTATTTACAAGATCCAAACAACCTTGTGTTAAGATACAGCTTAAACAAAGGAAATTAAATCTCACAAGTATACTATCCACCACACCAACTATACCATCCAATACCCCAGACACACAATCCAAATCGCTTTATGTGCTCTCAATACATCAACTATCAGACCAAACGGGGAGGGTTTTTAAACAAACTACATTTAAAGCAGCAAACATAATACCCATTACATCTCATCTACTATCCAATACCCCATAAAAACACTAAAAATACATCTTGTGTTAGCTTAGATTTTAAACGAAGGAGATGACATATACTATCCAAACATACATATATCATCCAACACTCCAAATAAACACGCAGACAAACACACAATTCAATACGTACTGTGTTGTTTTCGCACACCAACTAACAAACCAATGTCCCATATACAATATCCAAATCCTCTATTGTGAGCGTAGAGTTTAAAAGCAGATGGAATCTCACAAACATATCATCCCTCACACCATCTATACCACCCATCACACACACACACACACACACACACACACAACAAAAACGCGTTGTGTAGTTTACACCCATCAACCATCGGCAGAATACTTGGAAGCTTTTTGAAACAAACTACATGTAAAGCATAAAACATACTATCCATCACATAAAGTCTAAAATTCGATACCCCATACACACAATCCAAAACGCCTTGTACCCATACCTACTGTCAGATGAAAATGGTTTCCTGTAAAAGAGAGGAGATGAAATCGCACAAGCATAAAATATCCATCACTGCACCTACACCATCAAGTACCCCATTCACAATATTCAAAATCCCGTTACTCTATCAAGATGGAATGGTGTATATGTGTGAGTCTGTCTGTCTGTCTTTATCCATACTATAAAAGATCAAGACAAAGAGCCACGTACTTTTCTTGAGCATACTATTTTTTGAAAACCACAATGAAATTTCACAGCACATCATTCAAGTGCATTAGATTCTTCTATCACCCTCTGTCTTTCCGTTTGAATTTCTTCAGCTACACTGGTTCTTCCTCGTTGCCACTTTCTCTCGCGGTCTCGATTGTTTGCCGGGGAGGGATTTCTCAACTTCTGAAGACATCTTCTTTTCTTCCTCTTGCTTCCTTAGTTTGCTCTGATTTTTAGAGCACTCTGTGGACCAGAGTCCTTTCTCCTGACAATTATAAATGGTACCTTGACATTTACCTTTCTTTACTCCTATCGTTCAGTTTCTTTCACGTTGTGGGCATTCTGGGTCCCAGTGTCTTTTTTCCTTACCGATAAAGCAAGTATCTTGATTTTTATCACAAGAAGAGGATTCGTCCGTCGTCTTCTCTGAAGTAAATTTTCTTACGACGCTTTCTAAATTTCTGATGGCAACAGCTATCTGTTGTGCTCAATCCCTAGACAGACTCTTCCATCTTGATCGTTTGAAAGTTGAATGAATATTCAGACTCTAAGATACTCACCCTATATACATAGACCCGCTGCGTGTAAAACCGAGTCAAATAACATTTTGCAATCAAGATGAAACGATTCCGGTGGGAAACTAGAAGAAAATAAGAGGCAACGTTGGGCCCTATTGCCTCATATACGAGCTGAAGCGTTAGCTCAAATCAATGACGGCGATTTCGAAGACGACATAAGTGAGCCTGAAACAACGATCTCTACTTCTGCCACATAACCAAGAGATTCCAGATTCACATCAAAAGACACTCGTTTGTTCCCGAAAATTATTACCACATTGGAGAGACGCAAAAACGTACTTGTAGAAAATTTAGGATGGCGGCTTACATGTACACAGTGAAACTTAACGAGTTCATGTAGTGTGCAAAACGTACTCAAACTAAATTGTTAAATCAAGATGAAATGATCACACGTTTCCAAGGAGAAAACAAAAACCAAGCAACGATGGCGATTCGTGTCACCCAACACTCCAAAACGTGTTATCAGAAGTTTACGCTAGCGATCTTGAATATTATATGATTGTGTCATATCCGACACCATATGCATCCACTGCAGAGTGAGACTGAGAGGTCGAGAGAGAAAAACGATGGTAAAACTAAAAGAATGAGAGAACAAACAAGACCAAAGTAGAAAGAAATTCGTTTAATATCTCTTGAAGATTATTTTATAACCATCTAGTATCCCCAAAAGTGACTTCCATAAAATTTGAAGCGATGATATACACCTACACTGTAAAATTAAACAATTTAACTCAATGGTTATTATCTTTGTATGTAATGTTCATATTAAAGTTTGGTACAAACAATATGTGTGTAAGCGAACGCTAACACACTAACATGTATTACATCATTGGGTGACAGTAGTGCGGGTGGTACGTTAATCTGGAGACTAGCGTTTTGAGAGACTGGCAAATAGAATGAACATTACATTGCACAGAGACAAAGAAAGAATGGTAAAAGATAGAAAAGCTGGACACCATGCTTGGTTGTGTTAATTTTGGCGGTGTTATAGTACAAAGATAATTGAGTTTCTTAAGACAGACATACATTCTATGTGAGAAATGTTCATTATTTTCATTCATTCATCAATTTCATAAAAAGATAGTGTTACATTTATTGTCGACTAACTGCAAGTGACATTTGTTGTATATCCCAACTTTAGGAGATGTCATGTTTTTGCAGAACACGCTACAAACAATGTTGCAAAGTTTCCACAAAACTACGGACATCACAAGTATTGTTCTATCAACGATCTACGCCGAGAGAAAATAACTCAAATAACTGCTCTTTTTCTCTTGCAAATTCGACATGAGTTTGTCCAGCTTTTTTATAGTTCCTAAATTTTTGTCGATAAACTTCAGGGACCAACTCATAACCCTTTCAGATCCACTCCTTAACAAGATCATAGTTAGCACATTGATGAACTGACAGTGAATGGCAAATATCACTAGCCTTACCAATAAGTACACATTGTAGTAATTGAGTCTAATACTCCCTTGGTCATTTCAAATGTTCAGCAACTTTTTCAAAACGAGGAAAATAATTGTCTACTTCTTTTTCTCTTAAAGGGGGCACTAACCTGATATTCTTTGTAATATGAAAACCTCAATTTGTATGTGAAGTGGAAATGTGCCCTTCACTTGCCAGCTCTATTTCTTTTAACTTAATTTGAAATTCCCTTTTATCCTTCTCTCTTTTCATCTCTCTCTCTCTCTCTCTCTCTCTCTCTCTCTCTCTCTCTCTCTCTCTCTCTCTCTCTCTCTCAAATTGCAACTGCAAATGTTTCTCTTTTTGTAAATGCATTTGTTCTTTTTCTTTCTCCAGTTGCAGCTGCATTTGCATTTGTTTTTCCTCTTTATCTTTCTCAAGTTCTAGCTTCCTTAATTCTAATTACATCTTGTATTTTAATTTCAATTCCTTTACTTTTATGTCAGAGCCTGATACAGACTTACTGATTGAACCCAAAACACTTTTATCGAAAACATTATTTTCTACCAAATACTGGATTAAAATGTTTTTATTAATTGCTGCGTTAAGGAAGATTTTGCCTCAGAAAGATCGTATTTTCTGGTCAGTTCAAGCAATTCATCTTTTTCAAACTATCCAACTGCACCTGAGTAGGACTAAAATCAAAAGACTCCACTTTTTATGAGATTGTGAAAAGGCCTGTTGATTTCACTAAAGATTTCAAACACAATGTGAAATAGTACTTGGGATTTAAAATATTCTGAAAACTAGGGGAAATTAAATTTAAAAAAAAAACAATTTTCTGAAATATTTTAGCCAAAATTCATATATCCCAAGGACGAGCGCCCAATGTTCATTGTTACGTGTCTAGGATCGTACAAAGTAACAAAGAAAAGAGTGAAGCCAACAAGCTTTGTAAATTTTAAGAGAATAATTTATTTCCCTAGAAAACAAGGTAAGACTATGAAAATGGACTTACGGTTTGTGAATCTAATCCAAAAATTAATCCTAGAATTTAAAATATAAGTCCTATCACTAAAAAGTTCTAATTGATTCAAAGTTCGAATCCCGATAAAGTTCCAAGATGGAAGGCGATGACGTCTTCTATTTGTTGTCCTGTGTTGATGTGTCAACAGTTCCTTGTTGAATTTTATGAATCAAGAATAATATTCCGGCTTTAGAATTCCGAAAGATGTCCACTAAATGTCTTTTTCGAAGAATTTTTATGAGCAATGGTATTTTCCAGGGAATATAAATTATTAAATCCCAAAAATAGAAGAATCTTAAATCAAACTGGCATCAACATTAAAAACACCTTGAGCTCTGAAGGTGTAAACTACGACTGACTATTTCACTATAAAATATCTGTTTTAACCCTTAACTAAAACTCTGTTTAGACCCCGTGATGGGTCACGTGATCACTTAATCCGAACAACGCAGTAAAATATGTCAATTAGCAAGTAGGCTATTTACGGGTTCGATTGTTCTGAACAAATCTTACTATAAGATTCAATAATATAAATTTTTAAAAAGTTGTTTACAACAGAGCTGACGCAAGCCAAGAATGACCTTGATTACGACCAATGATTTCACTCTGTGTTTACGAATTTTGAACCAAGGTCATGAACTAGCTCAGCTAAAAATACAATGTAACGATACTACTGCGTTTTAAATCAGGCTAAAAAGAACTGAACTGAATTTTCTGGGATCAAAATGTCAACTCCAGTGAATAAAGTTATGATAAAAATAAAATAAAAAAGAATTTAAAACTAACACACAAGTAATTAAATTACACATACGTGACACACCGCATTTACATTTCATCAAATAATGTCATTTCTTTCATGCTACAATTAATGTCCATGTTTAAGAAAAAGCTAAAACTTACAAGAAACAAACAATCAAATAAGACAAAGTTCATGGGTTTTTTTATCCGTTATTCACCATGGTTTTTGGTGTGGCCAGTTACCACTTGTGTCCCAGCGTAGATATTACCAATCATCTACATCTTTCAAATGCTTGAGTAACAAACAAGCTACGCACATCTTCGGAAGCATCCAAAGTCTATAAAGCGTAACGAATCTTTTCTTCACACAGAAGTAGAGAAGTATCGATATGAAAGCGCAATGCTTATAACAAAAAGGAATATTTCGTGCACGCTTAAAGATGTGGTGGTCATTTGTCGTTGAGAAATACTACCTCCAATAGACTCGATTAAATTTGAGGTTCTACGTACTCGTCGTGGTATCCTGACTCGACGAACCGCTTCATAAACTTTTCACTGCACAGGTTTATAGTTTTGAAACTGCCACAATCCTTACGCACCAGTATCTCAACACAATTCACTGTCCTTGTATAAATCATATATTGTACTTTTTAGAAGTCTTTGGTCTTAAAATAAGTAACAGAAAAGAATGAAAGACAACTAGCTTTGTAAAATTTAACAAATAATTTATTTCCCTAGAATACAAAGTGAAAATGAGAAAATAGAACATGGTATTGCGAATTAAATCACAAAATAATCCAAGAATTACAGACACAAGTCTTAATAATATAAAGTTCTGAATAAAACTCAGTGCTAGTCCCGAAGAGATCCAAAACTGAAGGTGATGACATGTCTGCTATAGCTTATACAGTGCTGATGTGTCAATAGTCTTTTGTTGAATCACAGTAATATAATTCCAGGTTTGAATATACTATAAATTCCAGTGAATGTCTGTATCCAAGAATTTTATCAGAGCACTTTTGTATTTCCAGAGAAAATAATAACTTGAATTCAATAATTTGAAGAAAATAAAATTCAGCCCAAACTGTTCGCAACATAATACAACTTGAGGGTGCTAGATGTTAAAGTACGAATGACCAAGTCCTCACAATTACAAGACTATATAGTTCTCTACTTGACCTTAGGTCACAATTGGTAGTTTCTAAACAAAAAACATTACATAATGGAAAATAACCTTCTAGAATGATCTAATGAGTCTTGTTTACTTGCAACACAATACCCTGTAATATTCACTTTGGAAATTCCAAAAACAGACCCAAATATATATATATATAAAGTCAATCTTGTCAAACAGAAATGAACTCAGTTTTGAACAAAGTCCAACATACAATGTTACATTACAATAGCATGTAATTAAATATTTTTTAAACAAAGCTAGCAAACAAACAATTAAATTAAATATACATAACATACTTCTCTCAGTAACTCGTTGCAAAAGAATTCAATATCGTAATGTTAGCCAAACACCTTACGACGATGCTATAGCAATTTTCGTTCAGCAACTGACAAATTGTCTTATAACGTTTAGAATCACAGTTCAATGTAGGGTAACAGCAGCTGAATCTCTTTACAATCAACCACTGTCTAAACCTCTAATCCAGGGACTGTTCATATTCCTTCCATGTTCGTAGTGACTTGCCAAAGTTAATTCTGCACAAGGCACACACCATTGTCTATAATTTCTTTCGTTCACTTCTGTAAACATATTTGTAACTTCTTTACGCCACCATCTTAGATATATACGAAATATACAAGATCTCACGGATCTCATGAGGTAACGCAGGAATCCGTTTCGCCAAGCCATCTTGAAAACCACTTTCAGCTATATTATAAAACTAATTTACTGTTCTCAAATATTCCACCATACTTCCAAAAATAGTCTTTCTTATATTGCTGTAATTCTTCTGCTTCTTCTTTTTGACTTCTTAAAATATGTCAAGGTTTAATATTATGTTAATCACCATGGTTTCTAATGCATGCAGCTGACATTTACACAATGATGACTTCAGCACAACTAACCAACAAAATGTATTCACATATTACACAAATCATTGAAGTTGAATCTTCACGGAATATTCTCCTGAATATTTGCCAGAATCGTTCGTAAATAGTCCACAAGGAATCTGCTGGAAAACGAAACCCCAAAAGCAAAGTCACTAACACACACACTACATAAAGTCCAACTTTCAAAGGAAACAATTCTTTTAAAAGGTTTTATTAATCCTCCAAGGTGTGAATACCGTCACTGACTTCGTTCCAAGAAATCTTTTTCAAAGCTACTGATAAAGGTCGTGGCGTGATGGTAAGCTTTAATAGCCTCGTTTATATCTATATTGGTGATAGAAAGAATCTGTCTTTTATTCGTCGTCGCAGGGTCATAGCCAATACCCTCGTTTATATTTGTGAGAAATATAGTGTCTGCAAGAATCAGTCTTCGTCTACTCTGGAAAATAGTTTTAAAATAAATGGATCAAAGACTTTGCGCTTGTATTTCACTTGCATCTTCACAAACATTTTGTAAATCCGTTCTCTCAGCTCCAGAGGCAAACTACAAATGTGTTCTTCACATCAATGTCTTTCTTTTTGACACAATATTCACACACTTGCCAAACGGAATCCAGCGGCCAAGGATATCAAATAAATTTTATTTCAGTCTCTATTTCACCGTACATACCTCTTGTAATTTTTTTTTTATATTCCTCTAACTTTTTCACCTTTCCTTGCATTTCGTTCCACGGAATTCTGTGTCACTGTATAAATGTTTTAATCAGTCAGCGAACGTATAGTATTAAGAAACCAGTAATTAAAACGTTTATGTCATAATGGGTGCAATTGTCCCTTGCGTTTCACTTGTGTCCTGACGGGCTCTTTGTAAATGCGTTCTCTCAACTCCAGAGGCAACCTACGAATGTTCTCTTCTAGAGTATCCATGAAAATATTACTTGGGTCCCACCAAAGGAAGGTAGTGACATCGGAGAGATCATGCTCCAGGGAAGCCGATTCTATCTGCACCCTTTCGTGAAGTGACACACCGCAGCAGAAGCACTTGACTTTCTCTCCTTCTCCCAAGTAGATAAATCTAGCTGTGGCTAATTCTTCGGATGTAGGTCCTCCCAGATATTTAGGCTACTTCCTCTTGAACGTTCGGAATCGACTTTTAAAGTCGTAGTATCCAGGCAAAGCCACAGGCAACGTGTATTCTTCTTCTACTGGCTCATTTCGATGACGTGATGGTAGTGTCTGGAATAGTTTGCACAGGCATGGATGAGATCGGTAGGGTTGTAGACTCACGACATCATGTTGACTATGAAAACCAGTAAATGGTTGTGTTGCGTCTCTTCTGCTTCTGAAAAGGCAAGGTTCACGGTAATAAATGGCAATCACTTTCACTACTAGAACGGCAAGTACACGCACAGTATCATGTTATATGGTAGTAGTATATAAGCCGTTATGACTTGCTGCATTGATTATGCCGCAGGGTACGCATTGATTAAATCGCAAGGCACAACATCGCACTTGAGTTTCTCACTAAACTTGAACCTCTCTTTTGCTACTGGCTGTGAGGAATGATTATTCTTTCTAATTCGGTCTTTGTAATGAAGTCTCAGTCTTGAACGTGTTTTCCTTTCTATACCTGATATTGGAAGTCTTCCTTTTTTCTTCCATGACAACAGTGCTACCTTCTCTAAGGTACCGTCACAAATGTACCGTAGTGAGATTGGTTTAAGGCCAGAAAGGTAAGGACAGTGCGGAGACATTCTAGCATGTTCCAGGATAGCTGAATCATTATAGATACATAAATCCATACCCATCATTAGACCATGACTGAAACACTGTACTTCGCATCCCAGTCCGGGCTCAGGTCTCAAGTAGACAAATCCTGTTCTAGCTAAAACACGCAGAGTATGTAATCCTTTCCTAACCATAGATCTTTAGGTCCTTTTTCAAAAAGTTTCCAATCGATTGGCACAATCACAGTAGTTAGGCAAGAAGACAGGAAATGTATATTCTTTGAACTTTGAGTCCGCAGTGGGTCCCACACTCGATTCCTCTTGTGTCAAAGTCATCATCCTTCTTGGTGACCATCATCTTCGAACCTTTTTAATATCGGCGATATCGGCGTGTTCGTACGGTAACGTCAATTGCTAAAGAAGTCGGACTCGCTTCTTATACACGACTTGATACATTTTTTTCCGAAGGGCGACTGACGCTTTGGTAGGTTGGTTTTGTGCGAATTATAAGTGGTCAAGCTAAAATGTTGATCCTCAGAAGATTGCAAAGCTTCTTTCAGTACATCAAAGTTAACCTCTTGACTCGTTCGATGATTCAGCGTCATTCCTTTGACATTGCAGTCGGTGTGAAATTCTCCTCGTTTGTGTAGGTATTCGTAGCTGTAATTTTTAGGACCGCGGCTAGCAAAACTCAGAATCAGATGGAAGTAAATGGAGTTGATATGAGACAATTTTCTTCAAGATCTCTAGCATGAATCTCTACCAACACATTTTGGAGAGTGTTGGGTGACACGAATCGACATCGTCGCTTGGTTTCTGTTTTCTCCTGGGATACATGTGATCGTTTCATCTTGATTTGAAAATTTAATTTGACATAGGTTTATACACTGTACTTTAACTCTTTAAATTTCACGGTGTAGGCCGCCGTTCTAAATTTTCTAAAATTGCATTTTTGCGTCTCTCCAATGTGGAAAAAACTTCGGCGACAAACGAATGTTCTTTGATGTGAATCTGGACTCTCTTGGTTTTGTGGCAAAAGTGGACATCGTTGTTTCAGGCACACTTATGTAGTCTTCGAAATCCCTGTCATGGATTTGAGCTACAACTTTATCTCGTGTGTGAAGCGATAAGGTACCTCATTGCCTTTTACTTTCTTATAGTTTTTCACTAGAATCGTTTCATCGTGCATCCATAATATTATTTGACTCGGTTTTACATTCAGGGGGTCCCTGTATATAGGGTGAGTGTCCTAGAGTCAAAATATTTATTTTACCCTCAAACGATCAAGATGGAAACGTCAACACAGCATATCCGTCTGCTTAGGGACTTAGTGCAACAGATGGCTGCTACCATCAGAAATTTAGAAAGAATCGTAAGACATTTTACTTCAGAGAAGACGACGGACGAATCCTCTTCTAGTGATAAAAGTCAAGATGCTTCCAATATCTGTCAGGAGAAAGGACATTGGGACCCAGAATGCCCACTATGTCAAATCAACGGAACTATAGGAGAAAAGAGAGTCAAAGGTCAAGATGCTTGTTATTATTGTCAGGAGAAAAGACACTGGTCCTCATATCGCTCTAAAAAAGAACGTAAACAAAAGAAGCGCGGGTAGGAAGAGGATAGGTCTTCAGAAGAGGGATAACCCTTACCGGACAAGACATCGATACCACAAGAAACAAGTGACAACGAGGAAGAACCCGTGTAACTGAAGAAATTCTAACGGAGAGAAAGAGTGACAGAAGAAGAAAATGGACATTAATGATCAGCTGTGAAATTTCATTGTGATTTTCAAAAAATAATATACCCAAGAAAAGTACGTGGTTCTTGGTGGTGTTCTTTTATTGTATGGATAAAGACACACAGACAGACTCACATGTACACCATTCCATCATGATGCGGTAACGGGATTTTGAATATTGTGTATGGATAATTGGATGGTGTAGGTGGTGTGATGGATATTATGTTTGTGCGATTTGATCTCCTCTTTTACACAATACCCTATTCGTCTGATATTAGGAATGAGGACACTACACAAGACGTTTTGGATTGTATGCATGTGTTATTGAATTATAGATTTGATGTATGTTTTGCTTTCCATGTAGCTTGTTTAAAGAAACTACCAAGTTTTGTGCTGATAGTTGGTGTGTGGAAAGTGCACAATCTGTTTTAGTGTGTGTGTGTGTGTGTGTGTGTGTGTTGTGGTGTGTGTGGTGTGTGGTGTGTGTTTGTGTGTGTGTGTGTGTGTGTGTGTGTGTGTGTGTGTGTGTGTGTGTGTGTGTGTTGATGGATGATATAGATGGTGTGATGGATAGTATGTTTGTGACATTCCATCGGCTATTAAACTCGACGCTCACATTAGAGGCTTTGGATAGTGTGTATGGGGTATTGATTTGCTAGTTGGTGTGTGAAGACGACACAGGGCGCTTTGGATTGTGTGTGTGTGTGTGTGTGTGTGTGTGTGTGTGTGTGTGTGTGTGTGTGTGTGTGTGTGTGTGTGTGTGTGTGTGTGTGTGTGTGTGTGTGTGTGTGTGTGTGTGTGTGTGTGTGTGTGTGTGTGTGTGTGTGTGTGTGTGTGTGTGTGTGTGTGTGTGTGTGTGTGTGATAGCATACGTAATTTTGGAATGTATGTGAGATTTCATCTCCATCGTTTAAAATCTAAGCTGATACATGATGTTTTATAGTGTGTGTTTTTTGTATTGGATAGTAGAGGTGATGCAGTGGATAGTATGTTTGTTGCTTTAGATGTAGGTTGTTTAAAAACCTTCCCCGTGGTCTGATAGTTGATGTATTGAGAGATTTGGATTGTGTGTTTGGTTTATTGGATGGTATAGTTGGTGTGGTGGATAGCATATTTGTGAGATTTCATTTGTTATACTCTATCCTAACACAGGGCGTTTTGGATAGTGTGGATAGTATGTTTGTGAAATTTCATCTCTTTCTTCTACACAATACCCCTATCTTCTAATAGTTTGTTTAGGATTTTAGATACTACACAAGGCGTGTTTGGATTGTTTATATGGATTGTTGCGTAACATAGGTATGCTTGGATATTATCTTTGTGCGATTTCTTCTTCTCCGTTTACACACCACCACTATCTTCTCATAGGAATGGTAGTATTCAATAGAATAAACAAGGAGTTTTGGATTGTGTGTATGGGTATTGGATTGTATATATGATGTGTTGGATAGTATGTGTCTGATATTTAATCTCCTTCGTTTACATTCTACGCTAACACCTACGCGCTTTGCATAGTGTGTGTAATGGGTGGTAGATGATATAGACAGTGTGATGGATAGTATTGTTTCGATGTGATGGATAGTATGTTTGAGAGAAGTGATTTGTTTTTAAAACTACGCTAACACAATGCGTTTTGGATGTGTGTTGGTATCGGATCTTGAATGGTATAGGCTGTGTGTAATTGTATGTTTGTGAGATTTCGTCTCCTTCTCTTACACTCTAAGCTAACAACAAGGTGGTGTGTGTGATTGTGTATGATTGTATTTACGAATATAGTAGTGTAACTATAAAACAAAGTCCTGAACAAAACGTTTACCTTGCCTAGTGTGTGTATGTATGTATGATTGTGTGTTTGTGAGATGTCGTCTCCTTCTCTTACTCTCTAAGCTAACACAGGGCGTTTTCGATAATGTCGGGGGGTTGGATGGTATAGGTGAAGTGATGGATAGTATTTGTATTGGGCGTTGGATGGTATAGTTGGTGCGTGACTGCGTGTTTGTGAGATTTCATCTAAGTCTTTTAGATTCTAAGCTAACACGGGTAGGTTTGGATAGTGTGTGGGGGGGATGTTGGATGGTATAAGTGGTGAGCTGGATAGTATATTTTGTTGCGTGCTGGATAATGTGTTTGTCTGCCTTTCATCTCCTCTTAATCCATAATCTAACACTTGGCGTTTAAAATAGTGTATGGGATGTTGGGTGGTATAGATAGTGTGATGGATAGTATATATTGTGGTGTAAGGGAAAGTAGGTTTGTGAGTTTTGTCTAATTTTCTAAAGCGCTAAGCTCCCACAAGGCGTTTTGGATAGTGTTTATTTGGGGTGTAGAATAGTATAGTTGTGGGTTGTTGGAGGATATACATGGTGTGATGGATAGTAGGTTTGTGATCGTAAGCTAAGAAAAGGGTTTAGGATAGTGTGTGTATTGGGTGGTGGATGGTATACTTGTAGGGTGTTGAAGGGTATAAATGGTGTCATGGATAGGAGATTTGTGGTGTGCTGGAAAGTAGGTTTGTAGGTTTTATCTCCTCTTACAGTCTAAGCTACCGAGAGGTGTTTTGTATCATCATGTATGGGGCATTATTGGATGGTATTGTTGTGGGGTGTTGGAGGGTATCAGTGGTGCGATGGATATTATTTTGTGTGAGATTTGATTTTGGATCATTAACTACAAATATACGGGTAAGATTTTTGAATACTTTGTGGGTTTTTGGATAGTATGTGTGTGTGCGTGTGTCTTTTTTCCCTAACAGAAAAATCTCCCTTCTCTAGTGTGTGTTTGTATGTTAGGTTTTAGAGGTGTGTCTATAAAACTTCATACGCGTACTTGTATGATAGTGTGGTTTCGTGTTTTCGTAAATTTGGTACTTGTATGTAGTTGTTTGAGTATGTTATTAAAAATGTTTCCCTTCTCAAAAATATGTGTTGATATGGAGCATAAGTGTCTTTTGTTTATAATAGTGTTTGTATACAAAAAGTTGAAAAGAGAGTGTCGTTTAGGTCTGCTTTGCTATCTCTTTTGGATGTTTTGTATGTACAATGTAGTTTGTGTGAGGGAATGTTTTCCTTGGTGTTTCATGCATATAAAGTAAAGCGTTCGTCAGTGTGGGTATCCTCGTTGACCCGTCAACAAGTAGAAGAATGGGCTCCGTAATGATTTGAGAGATGCCTGCCATGGAATAGTGGAGGTTGAGATTGTTTTGAAAAGATAGAGAAGTACCTGTATTACCCAGCCGGTCTGGACTTAGTGACAAAGCAAGTGGCGACCGTAAAAAGAGCAAGGAAACTTGTCAAAGAGGTATGGTTGGAGGAGGAAATGAAGATGAAAGGGTTCTTCAGTTCTTAATATTATGGTATGGGTAAATTGAAGGAGTCATTAGATTTGATGACAGTGTCTGAATATTGTTTTAATAAATATTGAGACCTGCACAGATTGTACTCACCAAACAATAAGAAGTGTGATATCGGGAGTATATAATTCAAAAAGAGCTGAAAACATTGTAAGGAAAGTAATGAAAGAGGGTGTGGTAAAGATCAAGATCACCTGGGCCAAAAAGAGAAAGGAAAAAGAAAATAAGAACATAAATGGAAAACTTTTGACAGGTTAAATAAAAATTGGACTAAAGTCCAAGAAAACGTTACAAAAGGATGGGGCATACAGACTGGATACCAGAAGATGAAAAGGAGAAGAAGATGAATTTCCTCCAAAGAGTGAGAACGTGGTAGAAGAAATGGAGGTGTCTGTCCCCATTAACCCCTTTAACCCTTTAAAAACATTTCACAAAGGATTTCCCATACCTACCTCAGTAGTGCATGATGAGATCAACTCGAACACTGTTACTTAGTTTCCACCCGAATGAGGTCTGCCACTAAAATTACTGTCCCCATTTTTCCAAAGTGTCCAGTACCATGACGTCCCCCATGTTGATTTCATGTATGACCCCCAAGTGTCATTCCCGTGTTAATTTCTCGTATGACCCTATAAATATTCCTCCATTTTCCCTAAATTAACTCTTTGACCCCTAGGTAGGATACATAACTACTGATTTCAAATACTCTCAATACACAGAGAAAACATTTTGGTTGTTAAGTAAACCTGCCAGGAAACAGGGCTTCATGACATGAGAAATCCAACACAAATACATATCGCTTAACTTAATGCTATTAACTAATAACTACACGCAATAACTCTACTGACAAAACTTTTTAAATTTTAAATAATAATTTAACATTCATCGCAACTATAAACAGAAACGTCTGTGGAAACATTTTCTATCTACCTTATTTATATGATATTTCAACTATCTTCTAAATTTTCCTAAAATATATATTTCCTTTCAATTGTCAAAACTGTGGAAGAATGTTTGTGAAGTACATATAATTGCATGTCAGCTAGGTCCATGAGACAGCGTCTATAATGATTTAGTTGTTTCATCTATGGTCACTATATAATTCTAACTGTTCATACCGAATGTCTTATATGACTGGGGCAAATTTGTATGGTATATTCTTAAGTATTTAAGTTATCTTTATCGTCAGATGAAGGAACAAACAACGACGTTGTCTTGGCATGGCCTTTTCTTATATATTTATATACTGTATAATTTTATCCCTGGAGTGAAAACTCTTGAGTATGCTTCATGTCTATGACTACGCTGTAGAGAGACATTTTCCTTTGGATAATAAAGCCCCGGTTATCTCTTTCATTTGACGGAACAAGTATGAAATGAAAACTAAATGTGATATATGATATATGTCCTAGCATAATTGCATCGATCACGTGCATTGCCTTCAACAAAGGTCTGTATTGAGAATTATCAAACTTTTCCCATTTACAGCCCTATATATTTCTACAATGCAATTACATGCAGCAGTCTGTTCGAACTGATGCATATTTGGCTTGTACCTATCTATTAAATTATTTTTTCCTGCGTATAGAAATAGTGAACTAATCGTTTCATTAGCCTGAATTTATTATGCTGATATTTGTATAAATTTTTCTTGTCTGTTATTTTGCCATTTGTTGCTACATCCAGGTTTATGTTGGTACATTTTTGCTACTACGTTCGAGGCAATACTCTAATAAGCTAATGTTTTCTGCTGAACCCTCGATATCATTGTTTGTATTTGTGTTCGACACAGTTGATGAAATAAATATGTTTTATGCTACAGCTATAGCTTTACAGATATTATATATAAGATACGTCCTTTTATGTTACCAAAATCAGTGCATATCCTTCCAAGAGCTCCTTCACTTGATTTATTGGAACAGATCAATGATAATGTTAATAAAGCAGAATTGAATCTCGCATATACACTTCACATACATGTGTGCGCACAAACATAAACACTGATTGAAACGGCTTGGGGCCCTTTTCCAGTTTCAATCAGGCATTGACTTTTGTGCATAAAATTAAAATAAACCTGGTGGGATTAAGTGCACGATACCTCCCTGATTCAGTTCCCCCACATAGCTTATTATCTTTACCGACCTATAACATAACATGTAGGTATTAAGTGTATTTTCGTGTGCATAAGATGAACCGATAGGTTAGAAACATCTTCCAACGTGCAGAGTAAAGTCATATCTTAAGTGACGAATACAATAATCTACCGAAACCGAAACTTGCTATAGCAGGAATAGGTTACTAATATTATTTTCCGACTTGAATGAGAACACCAAATTCTTTCATTTTTGTTCGTTTATATTTCCTATTATTTTACCCTCAATCGTTTTGTTGTAATGTCAATGATTTGGAATTGTTTATGCTGTCTAAAGTAATTTTATATTCAGTTTTGAATCTCATGGAAAATATAACTGGGCATAGTATTAGCTGACCCAATTCACAATTTTTCATAAATATAAGATAGACGCGTCTTCCCGAGTCACATAATCAAGATGGCTGGTCAGAGAAAATCCAAATATGTTGCATATGAAAAAAATAATAGGCTAATTCTGTTTCACTTTTCAAGTTCGCTTAAAAATATTTGAAAAATAACTAGCATATAATTTCCGTCGAAAACTTCGTGTTCTTTTAGTCATCTCTATCAACTAATTAACTAATGCTTCAGTTTATGTATTAATTAAGAGACATGGCACTAATCGTATCCCTTTATTTAGAGAAAGTTGGATATGATATTCATATGAGCATAGACATGTTAGTTTGCCATTTAGCATGCATATTTGAATACGACATAAAACCTTTAGTTTTATATTTTGTTTGTGGCATATTTAAAACAAGGAAACATTGAGTAGCTGTGAAATAAATCATATCGACCATCAATGCACAGGTAAACTGAAAACCTCTCCCTCTCACAATCCAACCTATCTATTTGTTAGCAACCTTGTAACCATGGATCATAAATCCGTGTTCTATACGTGTAATATCTGCATTCATTCTGTCACTATGTACAAATAAGTTGTGGTAAAACAAAAATTGACAATCTACTTGCGATTAAAATTGTTGTGCATATTAGTGTTGATCTTTTTCTGTGTGCTGGTACAAGAAGCAAAAGGGTAATACAGGTATAAATGTTCATTGATTAGATATCTGGGGTCTGTTTATGCGTACACATGGGTAGATAGAAACAGGTATGTCCTTCTTGCAATGAAACCAAAAAATGTATTGATTTATGTTTCTGATTTGTTTTTAGATAAGAGGAGGAAAGAACGTCCATTAAGTTCAAGGCAAGATCTTAACGACACTAAGTTCTTTTGCACAGCAAAACACCTGCAAAACAAACTTCGTTGTTATCACGAGAGTTGACTGTGCAGGAAGTTGGGAGTCAAATGCCAGACAGAACAAACAGAAGCATAGGAATGTGTTATGAGGTGCAACCACATTAGTTATATCTTCTTCGATCAACTTAAAAAAGACAAATACATCAACCCGCTAGCGAATTTAGAAACACCCTTACCTAGCGAACTAACAATTTGTTGGCACGCAAATAGAAGGGAAAATAAAAAGTATGAAATGGCATTCATTAATCCGTAACTTCTCATCTAGATGGTGCCACAAGAAGAGCCGGTCACTTGCATCAGACTAACTCTAATCCTAAGCAGAGTAATTTTGATCTAAAAATACAGCTTTTATTTTTGCCTAAAATTGGATGTCAATATTTATCGCTAGTGGGAGTTTAGTTGATTTCTACTATTATGAATTATTACTTGTTTTTGTTGCTGTTGTTGTTAAAGTTTATTTATTTTTCCCTCTTTTTAGGAAACCGTCCCTATTTGATTCTGACTTTACAGCATACAAATACAACGTATTCTAATCACACAAACGATAATCACATACTTATCTTAAGAATAACTTTCATGTCAATGATATATATTTTCATTAATGCAAGTAGGTCCAATTTGATATAGAAAAATGAAACAAAAATGAATGGAACATATTGTTCAAATCATATTTTTGGAGCATATGCTAATTGTGGTTTCAATTCATTTATGTGATGTTATACTCTCGCTGATTAATTTTTTTTTTTCCAATTATTTTTTTCGAACAATTGTCTCGTGACACAAAAATTAAACTATAGGGTTCTTCAATACATGTTTGGAGTTACACAAAACACTCCGTCACTTCTCGTGGGTCGGTGGTTCTTTCTGGGGATTTTCCGGTTTCTTCCTCCACCATTAATACTGGCCGCCATGTATAGCCTATCGTGTGCTGAAAAATGGCGTTAAGCCCCCAACAACAACAACAACAACAACACTCCGTCACTAGAATACTTGGCTACCAGTCACACTGGTCAATCAAGCAGTCAGCTTTAGAGGTGATCACCGACCACCACTCAATCACTTGGTCTGTCAGGCAATCAGCGCCCACCAATCGGTCAGCAAAGTCCGATCACCTGCTACTCAACCAGCAAAACACTGTTCAAACAGCTCTACGGCTGCTCTAGTCAGCTTTATGGTCAGCTCTACAGCTGCTACCCCGTCAACTCTAATCACTTCGGTCAGCTCTACAGCTGCTATGGTCAGCTTTATATTCAGCTCTATAGCTGCTACATCGTCAACTCTGATCAGCAGAAAATAAATCTAACACCGTGTACTAAGAATGACACGGGCATATACGATTACACGTAATAACGTTATTTACGGTAAGCTATACAAATTACATTATCGGCACAACATTACAAAGCAATAAACAGGTTCAGAAGTGAACCAACCTGTGTCCGATAAGAATCCAATGGTACTAAACGCTTAATGAATAAAATGCAACTTTATTGATAATAGAAATCTCCTGTTAAGTCACATACAAGAATAAAATTTGCATTATACTACGCAAGCCGGAGTTACATAGAAAATATACAAAAATAAACGTGGTAGTACAATAGTTATAACCATTATAATACATAAGAAATTAATAAATAACTCACATACCTCTACTCTTGGAGATCTGCAAGTCCTTAAGTAGACTGATTACTGACAAGACGATTCCTTAGTGTAATGTTTTCGCCCTACTGGGAGGTATTTATACACAGACGATGTAGCCCTACATCATCTGTGCGCTTGATGAATATCGGTTTTTCCCATCGCTGGCACTTCGCACGTGCGGCATAGGATGAACCGAACGCACTGTTTCAAAATATTGTGCAATATACATAAATCACCCTCTGGCATCGTTGTACACAAATAACTAAACATGAATACATGTATATAATAAATAAGAAAGGGATTTATACAATTCCGTGACAATAGTTGTAGTAAAAGTAGCAGTAGTACAAATATTAGTAATGGTACTATGACTACTACAACAAGTACTGTTGCTACTACTACGATTGCAACTACTACCACTACTACTACTACTGTTACATTAATCCTATTAGTAATATAATGGTTCTACAAATACATCCAATCTCATTCAACTGTGGATAAAAGTGAAAGGTTCGCAAGTAAACACTTCCAAATTAATTTGGAAAAAACTACGAAAGTCCTTAGCCAAATTCAACCTAACGAAAGATTTTGTAACGTAACGTTTCGCCTCTGTGAAAACGCATGTTATACACATTGACTGAATAAGTTTCATTCTCATAATTTCATGATAATTTAATGATATGTGTTGTAATTAGAAATCAAACTAGACAAATTGTAGCATCATCAAAAACAAAAACACCAACAGCATCAACAATAGTGAAAAACATAAATATTTCATAATTATTTTAAGAATTAATAACATGAAATATTAAAGTATATACATAACTAGGGTATCAACAAACTTTAAGTTTGTGTTAAATGCCTGTTTATTTATTTATTTATTTATTTATTTATTCATGTAATTATGTAAGAGTATTGGACATGTCGGTATGTAAGAGTACTGACCATGGCGTTATTTAAGAGTTTTGGCCATGTAGGTATATAAGAGTATTGGCCATATAGGTATGTAAGAGTATTGGTCATGTCGCTATGTAATAGTCTTGGCCATGTATGTATGCAAGAGTATTGGCCACGTCATTATGTAATATAGTCGGCCTTGTAGGTATATAAGAGTATTGACCATGTATGTATGAAGAGCATTGGCCATGCAGGTGTGTACGAGTATTGGCTTTGTAGGCATGTAAGAGTAATTGCCATGTAGGTATGTAAGAGCATATGTCATGTAGGCATGTAAGAGTATTAGCCATGTAGGTCTGTAATAGCATGGCCATATAGGTCTGTAAGAGCATTGGCCATGTAGGTACGTAAGAGTATTGGCCACGTCACTATGTAAGATCATTGGCCATGTAAGCATGTAGGAGTAATGGTCATGTAGGTATGTAAGAGTATTGGCCATGTCACTATGTAAGATCATTGGCCATGTAAGCATGTAGGAGTATTGGTCATGTAGGTATGTAAGAGTATTGGCCATGTCACTATGTAAGATCATTGGCCATGTAAGCATGTAGGAGTATTGGTCATGTAGGTATGTAAGAGTATTGGCCATGTCACTATGTAAGATCATTGGCCATGTAAGCATGTAGGAGTATTGGTCATGTAGGTATGTAAGAGCATTGGCCATATAGGTATGTAAGAGTGTTGGCCATGTAGGTATGTAAGAGCGTTGACCATGTCGCTATGTAATAGTCTTGGCCATGTAGCTCTGTAAGAGTATTTGCATGGACCGATGTAATGGTTTTTGCCATGTAGTTTTGTTACAGCATTCGCCTTGCAGCTATGTAAGAGTATTTGCCAATGATTTTTGTAAGGGTTTTGGCCTTGTAGTTTTGTTAGATCAATGACAATATAGGTATGTAAGAGTTTTAGCCATGTTAGTATGCATGATTATTGGTCGTGTCATTGTGTAAGAGATTTAGCGCATCCCATTATTTAATGATATTGGCTATGTCCGTATTTAAGACTGTTGACCATGTAGTTCTGTAAACATTTGGCTATGACATTATGTAAGAGTTTCAGCTATGTTATTATGTAAGACTATAAGTCATGTCATTATGTAAGAGTGTTTGCCATATCATTGTGTTACAGTATTAACCATGTCATTTTGTAAGAGTATTTGCCATGTCATTATGTAAGAGAATCGGCATTGTAGCTATTCTTTGCCAAGTCATTTTTTCAAACCACTGGCCATGTCGTTATGCAAGCATATTGTCCATGTCGTTATGTAGGATTATTGACCATGTTGCTATCTAAGAGCATTGACCATTATGATATTTGAAAATATTGGCGATGTCATTATATAAGGGTATTGGCCAAGTCGTTATATTAGAATATTGGCCCTATAGTTATCTATGAGAGCTAGCCGTGTAGCTATATAAGAGTATTGGCCATGTCATTATGTAATATTATTGGTAATGTATTATGTAAGAATGTTGGACACTTCCTTATGTAAGACTATTTGCCATATAGTTATCTGAGATTATTCGCCATGTAGTTATGTAGGAGTATTGACCATGTTGTGTTTTAAGAGTATTGGTTACATAGGTTTCTAAGTGTGTTAGACATTTCGTTATTTAATTGTATTGGCCATGTCGTAAGATAAGAAAATTGGCCAAATAGTTATCTATGAGTGTTGACCCTGTGGCTATGTATGAGTATTGTAAAAATATTAGCCACTATTCATCTGAGAGTGTTGACCATGTAGTTATGTTAAATTATTGACCAGATATCACACCACCGGTAGCAAGTATTGGATCAAATTTGTAAAAAAGAGCATGGAAAGAACATTGGTCTGTTTTGTTTAAATTTTCATTATAAAGCAGTTTTTAACTGACCAGACCTCTGAAAAGTAGACAATATAAGATGTTGCTAATGATATCTAACTTCGGAAAGAAATCTGTAGTATTACAATATAGTACAATACAATATGAACTTTCCAGTTCTACTTTAAAACTCTCTCGTAGTTTGAATTCTAGATTTTGCAAGCATGCAAAAATCATTTACGGCTCGTTTCCGAAAAGAAACGTCTTCAAGTACGGTTATGTTGATGAGTGATGCGACGAAGTTAACAACATATTGCATGTCTCGCAACAAAAGAGCGATTCCTGGTTTGTTTGTTTGTTTTGTTTACAAGAGAATATTGAATGTGATCTGTAGTGACTCTGCAATGTTCCGATAAATTTCTTTGAAGTTATTGACAGGTGGATTTTAGGAAGGAGGAAATAATTAAGCACAAACATACATGTACATACTGTTATGTATATTTCATTTGCATTGTTTGTAAATTAGTTTGTTTTTTTAAATTTATTTCATTACATGATATTGTAACGTAACATTGAATGTTGGACTTGACCATTTCCAAAATTGAGTTCATTTTTGCTTGACATGAATATACTTTATTCTGTGAACAACTAATACATAGATAAATTACCCTCTATGTGTATGGGTTTCAAATCAGAATTATTATTATTAAAAGAAGTAAATATGTTTATTTGTGTATAGGTCTAGGTTTTGGAATTTCCATAGTGCATTTGACATAATCCAGGTTCTGGTTTCTAATAATAACTAACATTTTTATTTTGTAACCATCAGGATCATTCTAGAAGGTTAGTTTCCATTAGGTAATAGTTTATTTTAGAAAATGTTAATTGTGACCTGAGGTCAAGTAGAGAACTATATAATCTTGTAACTGACAGGATTTTACATTCGTGCTTTTCGTGCTTTAAGTTCTAGTACAATCAAGTTGTATTATATGTTGTGTCCAGTATTATTTCGGGCTTGAATCTATTTCCCTCATATTATTGAATTCAAGTGATTATTGTCTCTGGAAATACAAAAGTGCTCTGATAAAATTTGAAAATAGACATTCACTGGAATTTATAGTTAATTCAAATTTGGAATTATATTACTGTGATTCAACAAAAGCCTGTTGGCACATAAACTCTCTAGGAGATACCACAGACACATCATCACCTTCAGCTCTGATGTTAATTTTATTCAGGGCTTTAAATTATTAGGACTTGAGTCTGTGATTCTAGGATTATTCTGGGATTTAATTCGCAACGCCGTAAGTTCCTTTTTATTACATTTTAACTTTTTATTCTTGGGAAATAAATTATTTGTTGAATTTTATAAAGCTTGTTGCTTTCCACTCTTTTCGGTTACTTATTTTAAGAGCATTAACTAGTAATAATAGATAGACCCCAACTCGTACAGAGAGAGAGAGAGAGAGAGAGAGAGAGAGAGAGAAGATAGGATAACGGAAGATAATAAATCATTTACATTATCACAACCTTTCTGTGTATGGTACTATTCGAGCCATGTGTAACCCGTCTCCGAAACATCAACCATCACATACACAAACTCATTGAGATGGCATGGGACCCATTTCCAATTTCAACAGGGAATAGACTTGTGTACATGAAACAAAGACTGAAATCTGGTGGGATTAATTCCATGATACTTCCCTGATTCAGTCCCTCCACACAGCTAGCTTTCTGTTACCGATCTACAAAAGAAATATGTAGACTCTAGGTACCTGTTTATTTGCATAAAATGAACTGAAAGGTCAGGAATATCTTTCTCATTGCAGAGTAAAGTAATATTACAAATGAAGAATAACAAATCACGAGTGAGAATAAACAATCTATCGAAAGCGAAAACTCCTATGGCTGGAATAATTTATAATGTTTTTTTTTTCCTGAATGAAATTAAAGAATTAAAATATTGCATTAATTTTTTTGTTAAATAAATTTTCCTTTTATTTGAATCTAAATTTATTTTAATCGTGAATGAGTTTGCATCTTTAATCTCCATCAAAATATCTTGTTTGAATCAGATATATCAGCATAGTAGACGTTAGAAATATTTATTCTACATTTTTTCAAAGCATCAATATATGACACAAATTTAATTTTATTAATTAAGAGAAACTTGGATACGACATTCACAAGGACATAGACGATTATTTTTGCCATTTAGCAAGCATGTAAGATTATGACATGAACCTTTACTTTTTAATTATATTTGATGCAGTAAATGTTCGATAGTTGTGATATGGGATGTGACCATCAATTCATCAATGCATAGTAGGAAACATCTAATTTTGAGATAACTGTTATACATCATTTTTAGTAGAGCTACTTGCAAAAATATGTGTAAAATATATCTGTATGAGCATGTTTACTTGTTCATAATGATGCATTTACTCAGTATATCTAGTTCATGCAGGTTTAAACAAATAATATTATATAGTCTGTTCCGTATATATTAATACTTATATAACTATCTGGTGGTTCTTTTTCTATGCAACCATTTCAATCAACATCCCGATTTGTGTTGGTATACTTTGTGTTACCATTGCTGAGACAGTTCTCGGATCAGGTAATGCATTCTACTTAATCCTCGATGTCATATGTTTGTATTCTTGTTTCACAAAGTTTCTGAGATAAATATGGCTTAAACTAAAGCTATATCTTTACAAATATTGTATACACGATGCGTCTGTTAAGTTACCAAATTCATTATATACACGATGCGTCTGTTAAGTTACCAAATTCATTATACACACACACACACACACACACACACACACACACACATACCACACATATACACACAGATTCATTCAAGTGGCATGGGGTCAATTTCCAAATTCAGTAGTGCATTCGGTTTAACACAGGAACAAAAACCTGATACGATTAGTCCCACGATTATATCCTGATTCAGTAACTGATTTGTGTTATTGACCTACACAAGAAATCTGTAGACAATGGGTGTTTTTTCATTTTAAGAAGATGAAACCTAACGGTCAGGTTTCTCAATGCCGGGTAGAGTCAATTCACAAGTGAAGAATAAACTAGCTACCTAAACCGAAACCTGCTAAGGTAGGATTATATTAATAGTGTTATGTTTTAGTAACCAAAACCTGCTATGGCAGGAATGTATTATTAGTATTATGTTCCGGCATGAATGAAAAGAACTCCATTTTACCACTTTTGTTAATTTAATTTTCCTTTTATTTTACACACAATCATTTGATTTATTCTCAATAATTCTGCGATTTTAATCTTCAGCGAAACTTCTCTTTCTTTGAATCACATTAGAACGTAACACTATTTTTTTCTGCTTTTGTTTCAAGTATGAAGATATGAAACAAATTGTATTTCATTTTTTAGAGAAAGTTGGATATGACATTCACTTGGACATAAACAATTCACTTTGCTATTCATTAAACATGTTTGATTATGACATGAAACATTTAGGTTTCAATTATGTTTAAGTCATTAATTTTTAATAGAAGTGAAATGGAATGTGTTGACCATCACCGGTGAGGTAGAAGTATATAGAACGTTCATGTACACTGCACAATAACATTTTTAAATATTTAGAGATGGGAGACAAATGATTTGATTTAGTCAGATTCAACAACATTTCAACTCTAATGATAACTATGTATTCTTCATATGTAATAATGTTATTAAGTTCAATTTAAAAAATAGGTTTTAAGCTTTTAGCAAATTCCTTAGCCGGTAACCCATGATACATTAACCGAACCGTAACCGGTTAATAGCAGTTTTAGTCCATCGGAGACACAGAGTTGAAGGATACAAGCGACTCACTGTCTGTGCACAACATTAACCTCTTCAGAAGCTACCTACATATGAATGTAATGTATGTTGCCAAGGCGTTGACAGAGGAAACACCTAACAACTCGATGACAGACACGAGGTACCCTGCAATGTTTCCACCTGCATGGCAATACTCTACATGTATTTTGGCTCATAGATTTAGCTTAAGCTTTCTGATATCACTGATACAGTACTCAGGTAGGCATATTTGGTCATGTACGGCTACACCTGTCCATTGTCCGGGTATTAGGGAAATAGGCGTGCCTTCTTTTCTACTTCGCCACCTTCACCCCACCCCACTGATAATACTCGCAGGACGAAGGTAAACTGCATACATCATTGCATGCTGTGGAGTTATAAATTCCGACATATATATTTGGTTTCTGGAATTCAACAACATTTTTCTGCAGACTCAGAAAAACGATTTCTCCTCGCAAACATTCACCTTTATGCATAGAACATGCGGTCTTCTTTTAGTCATCTCAAGGTTTCGAAACATCCAGATTGTAGCCTTCTTTAGGCTTTTCATTCTGTTGTGTCAACAAGATTGTGGCTTCCCGCTTAGGGAAGCTCTGTGTACTATAATGAATCGACATGTACAAACATACTAAATATCCCTCTAGAATCTAGATAATCAAGCTGCAATAGCACAACTAGTTGATGCTGTACTACTAACTTTCAGATTGTTACAACAAAAGGCTGAGCAATGTTAATCAGAGTACCTACCAACCTATCCTTCCGTGGCATACCTCACAATACAAGAATGCGGTGCATGTCTATCACTGGGCTGGACCTGGTACAGGTGTGCTAGATTTTAATAATAAGTGTGTGTGTGTGTGTGTGTGTGTGTGTGTGTGTGTGTGTGATTCGGAGTTTTAACTTTGCTTAACAAGTTTCAGTCAAATCTCTACGATGTCTGCAATGTGGCAGGTTATAGTGATGTCTAGCACTGGTGCATCATGTTGCAGACATGTAGCATCATGTCCCACTCAGTCACATTATCCTGGCACCAGGCCGACAAGTCCTAAGTCTTTAAGTATTTGGTATGACTCGGCCGGGGTTCGAAACCCGCATCCGAGGAGGACGCTCTAACCACTTATCCTACCGGAGCGGTCCATTGTCATAATAAATATTTAAAGCAGCTTGTTTTGGAAGAAATGGCTGGCAGTGAGAACATTTTGATACATTTCCAATTTGTTCCTACAGTTAGATAACTATAAAATACACCGTTCTGGTGGACTAGAGCGTCCGCCTCGGAAGCGGGAGGTCGCGGGTTCGACCACCGGCCGAATCATACCAAAGACTTATAAAAATGGTACTAACAGCTGTCTTGATTGGCACTCAGCATTAAGAAGTTAGTGTTAGGACTTATCGGCCTAGTGTCAGAATGATGTCACTGGGTGGGACAAGATGACACATGTCTGGGGCATGATGTTCTCAATGCTAGACATCTCTATAAAACTGTCACATTGCAGACATCGTAGCGATTTGACTGCAAATATTGTTAAAGCTAAGTTAAAAATCCAAATCACACACACACACACACACACACACACACACACACACACACACACGCACACAACTTACAAAATGCTCTTGGTATTACTAGGCTAGGTGGATGTCGCTTAACCGATTAAGAATTATTTCAACGGGTACTATTAATACTCGAACCGTCAACGCTTATCCAGGTAATCGATTCAGCCCCAAAAATAATCATATGCTAGTTAAAACAACAGAAACATATAGACATAAGATTGAAAAGAGCAAGATATTGAAGTAAAATAGTATAGTAAGGTAAATTGACAGAGAGGAAGAAGAAAAAAAAGTAAAATAATAATAATAATAATAATAATAATAATAATAAGAAGAAGAAGAAGAAGAAGAAGAAGCATAATAAACCATGTCTGTTTGAATATCATTATAAGTAACATTATTAAGTTCAATTAGTGTTATGTGCCTATAATTTTATAGAATTCTGAAGTGTAACTTTGGCATATTTTTAAAATTTAATAGTTTTTTACATTTAAAAATACACAGTCCTTTCCAAAAATACGAGCTTACACATTTCTATTTTTGCGACAAATAACATTGTCATTCTAATGTACCTTGATGCTCGTCCTCCAGTACTTGGCACAATATACAAATCCTTTGATCTAGTGGGATACATTGTGGTCTTTTCTTCTTCCTTTTTTAAGATGTTAACTATAGGCATATATCCTTATTTTTTAAAAGGATTTTTAAAATTTTGTTGTTGTTACTATATCCAAAACTCCTTGGAGCCAAACATGAATGACACATTTCGTTTTACTGTAGCCCTTAAATATTCTCCGATTCTATATTGGCAGGCGTGAATAAACTAGTCAGCTAGACGTTGATTTACTAAATAAAAGAAGAACCTTTATGGTCGCAAGAGCTTGATGCGTCGACACTTTTCCTAGACCATGACTATTGTAGCAATCCCGGAGAGGCAATGCCCAATGTTTCATTCTTTGGCGGTTTTCAACGTCATTCGGCATTAGGTTATGTGTGAATGATATAAATTTACTATTATCACATGAGATAAGCATCGTCCAATATTTCAGAATACGGTAATATCTCTAGATCTGTAATGCGGCCTATCCCCATTCTTTATATACAAATTCATCTTCAGTAGATTTGTTTCACCCTAAGTAGAATTTCACATAAGTGTAAGTGCAACCGTTCAGCAGTATTTTCTTCAATAAATCCCTCAAATCTTGATTCATAATTATGAAATGGTGAAATTATTGTTTTGAAATTGTTTTTCACATTTTTCCATATAGATGAATTTGCAACACTTGCGGAAATACTTATCCTTTGCAAATAATACCTTTAACACTGATGAATATAATGTTTGCTGAACAAGTGTGAAAGAATGCTCTGTAGTGAAACCAATTTCAAAACAAACAAATTTATCTAACCTCTAACTCTAAACCTTTATGGAAGAAAATTATAACCCGCTATTATTCCAGCCTTACGAAAACCTGCAATGTTTGCTTTATTTGTAGAAACTTTAAAGCACCACCAGTAATAATGTGTAGGCAGATCCTCTTGAAGAGCCTATTTTGACTTAAAAAGCAAACTTGATAATATGAATAAAAAATATAAACAGTTGTAGTATAGCGATGTCACCAGCTTGAATACTATTGCTAATAACTTCTTCAAAGTTACTAACAACCATGGAAAACAGAAATGCTGAAAAGTACTCACAATATTAAACATTTTATTCTTACTAACTTATAATCGATACACAAAAATATCCATTGCAATAGAATCAAACACGTTAGTAAAATTAGCATAAGTACCAAACAATTCTTACCTGAATTTAATATAATGGGTTTCAGTCCATGTAATGTTAAGATGTTATCACTTGTGAACATATCGTACCTAAACTAGAATGAACTTCTGATGATCATCCGCCCAGTAAAAAAATTTGCCTAATAATCAATTCATCCATGACACACATTTGAAACGTTATTTAAAGTACATTCATTTATTAGTCGCTACAGCAATACCCCATACCAAAATATCTTGGAAGCAGACAATATTGAAAACAATATTACCAATTAATAGTACATATTTTTTTAGAACATCCTTGCTATGTATATAATTCTTTAGCTCTTCATTTCCTTCTTTAGAAACGGCAATAGATATTTCAGGAAACAAATTTGTAAGTCATAGCGCACATTATCATTATAAATATCAATTTCATCGTCAGCTGCATTAAAAGGTGTGTCATTAGACATTCTGACATTCTGAAAAAGTTCAAATACATTTATTGGTTTAACAGGTATTTATTTAGTAACACATCCCCTCAACAGATGCAATGTTCCTTAACATTCTGTTTCCAAGATTCCAGTAGTTATTTGTGAGTGTTATTATTTTTTACAAAGTGAAATAGAGAAGCAACGTCAACAAGTTTAGTAAAATCAATAAATAATTTAATTATTTAAGTTATCATATGAAATTTTATAAGGAACTTAACAGTATTGTGAATTACATACTAAATAATCCTAAAAGTTATATCACCAGTCCAAAAGTATAAGGTTTTCCAAGAAATTCCAAATCTTCTGAGCTAATAACGTCTGAGAATTGTATTACTGATTCATTTAATGGTATTATGACACTTGAAAATGATACACCTATTCAATCTTTCCGGTATTTCTTTGAATTTCTTTGTAACAGATTGAGAGCTTAATTAATGCAAAAAAGTCATTAATTCCAGGCTTCCTTGTATACTTTGAATGTAAAGTATTTGTGCATTTCAAAAAAGTTTCAAAATTACAAACAGATTGTTTACTTTAATACTCAAATTAATAACAAATTGATCGGAATAAGAATTCGATGAGCTTTCAAGAAAAGAATCAAGCAAAAGTAATAGTGACTGATTACATCATACATAATCGATTGCATTTCTATCCTTCGTGACTGCAAAGTGAATTCAGCTATACTTTAATCCTGGACAACTCGCTCATTAGCTATTCTAAGAGACGTTTCTTACAGAGCTTTAAGAAACGCGTGACCCAATGCATTCGTTTGACTACTGTCCTGTAAGGCTCGGTGTATTAAATAATCATGTATGTACTCGTCTGGAAATGGTACACCTGTAAATTTGTTATCGTCTGCTACAAATTCAAATATGAATTAATAAACTTATTATATGCTCATTTTTTTTATCCGTTAACTTTACATTGTTAGAATGGAGCAGTATTTTACGATACTGAACACCTTCATATTGCACGCACATGTTCAATACGTGTGCCCAAAAATAGCATAGTGCATTAGGAACTACTTAGTAAGCAAACCATGTACACACATGTAGTAGACGCTTTAGGTTTGGTTTATTAAGTTTGTTTATGAATGAATTAACAAGCTGTTTCGTCCTTTTGGAAGTATAGATGATACAGTTAACGATGACGACGAGTTCACTCAGTCAGAAACGAAACTTTCAAACAAGAATGCAAATGAACGTGATATTCGCAATGTTAACAATAAACGTGAGAGACGCAGTAATTGAAAATCCCATTTTGATCATTGAACTAGTTATGTTGGAGAAATATTCGCATCTTTTCGCAAATGGAATGGTTCAGACTACGACCAGTGCTCTCTGTGAAAAAAAAAGTATAGATAGAAAAACACACTGAGGCAAAGGGCTATCACATATCTATCAGAAGTCTGTCAAAATACTAGCTTCCAGAAACAGGTGCAACTGAAGGTTTTTGGTAGGAAACTAAGAGCCTCCGATTCAACAAGTCAAGGCTACGAAATAGTATTATTTCTGCTGGCTAAATGGACTGTCACACAACAGCTGCTTTGGAAGTTTCCCCGTGTAACTATGTTGATATATGTTAGGCTAGCGATAGAAGACACACACTGTATGATACAGGTCATAGCTGGGGTCCCTCCAACAGCGAGATGCAAGTTACAGGGCATAAACATATGTCTTCTTTAGCTAGTAATAAGAATAGTAATAATTATACTTACATTTATGCATCTTGAATTTCCTAAAAATATACTTTCTTAGTTAGTTCTGCAAATCCGAATGACATCTCCTGCAAAACCTGATACACACCGAAACTTTATTGGGATTTCGAGTACTTTTCCAACTGAAATCAAATTCTTCTTACCGTACTGAATTGATCCAATACGCTTATATTGCTATGATAACTGTAATAGACAATGACCACATTTATCTCAAGGTCTTACTTTGTCATGGGCACTTCCTATTGTATCTATAGGAACGGGGAATAGTTTTTACCATTTTTGGAGAACTTGCGGCACATAAAAGTGTGCTTCACAAAGCAAGCTAGGCATTGTTTGAGCTGTACAGCTACGCTAACACTGAGGTTATAATGTGATGTAGCACACTTTGTATACGGACTGAACGACAGAAGATATAATCAGGCAGCATGAGGTCAGATCTACAAATATAAGAGAGGGAAGTCTAAGCATACATTAACGGTCGACTGCGTTCTGATCTTGACCCATACATCCATCTGTTTGTTGACCAGGTAGAGTAAGAGAGTTTTGGGCCCGCCGCAGAAAGTTTTTGCACCTCATTCTGAACGGCATATGCATTGTGTCCACAAGACTGTTCGCGTGCTGAGAGACACAACAGTACTCACGGTACTAATCATATGGTCAAATGGAAATCGGTCTAGAAATGAGTGAACGATATTTATAGGTTTGGCTGACCAGGACTGGTTGAAAACAAAAATTACATTTTAGTAAAATTAACCTTTTCCAAGTTTATCTAAATTGTAGTTAGAAAAAAAGAAACGGTTGCATTGATTAAATTTCAGTCCTTTTACGGACTTGAGGTTTGAATAATAATTTCTGAAACTAGCACATGACGTTTGGTGCGGAATTGAAAACTTATGTAGTGTTACGTATAAGTAATTTAATTACTTGTGTGTTAGTTTTGAATTCTTTTTTATTTTATTTTTATTTCATTACATGTCATTGTAATGATACCTTTATTCACTGGATTTGACATTTTTTTCAGAAAATTCAGTTCAGTTATGTTAAACCTGATAAACACGCAGTAATTTGAAACTTTGTATCTTTTGCTGCCCTAGATTCAGAGCCAGTTTCAGCTTTGTGGTAAACAACTCTTTTTTATTATTGAATCTTATAGTAAGATTCGTTCAGTAGAGTCAAATCCGTACATGGCGTACGTGATAATTGACATATAATGTTTCTACGCCACTTGAAGTAAGTGATCACGTGACCCATAACGGGGATTTAATTTGCGTTTCAGTTAGGGTTAAAACTGGCGTTTCATAGTGATTTTTGGTCAGTCGTAATTCATACCTTCGGGTTCAAAGGTATTATTTTGTTGTTGCCAGTTTGATTTTTATTTTGTTCGGAATTAATAATTTATTTTCCCTGGAAACTTTATCCCGTGCTCATCAGGATTTTTGGACAAAGACAGGTTATAGAAGACGTCATCGCCTTCCCTTTTGGAACTTCATTGACATTCGACGTTTGATTCATTTAGAACTTTTTTGTGATAGGACTTATATTTATTAATTCTAGGATTAATTTTGGAGTAGTTTCATACACGGTAAGTCCTTTTTTCCTGTTGTTCCACATATGCATGTAAAATAAACTTTATTATAAATGCTAAATTCTGGTTCTCTTTGCTAAACACAAGCAAAATGAACGCCTTTTGTCTGCATCAGAAAGATTTGCATTGGGATAGTAAATACTCTTTCAAATATAGGAAGTGCTGTCGTGAAATGTGATGTTCAGTGTGAAAAGTGTGTAGATTTGACCATGCAAGGTGGGGTGTGATGCACATTGGTTAATATAAGTAATCAAATATAATATATACAGTTTAGACAATTTACCATTTCAGAGTACTATGATCACCAATTTCCTTTTCTCGGGTTGTTTTGAAATATTATCTCTCAGATATGACCACTTAGGTGTGTATCACCATTCTTAATGCTGATGACCCCACATGATCTTGTGTCCCATCAATGTTGCTCAATAAATGTTCTGAAACTTAATAGTTTTGATTTAATTGGCTTATACCTACATTACTTTAGTTTTAAATATGTTTGGATTGTAGGTTTTAGATGGCCACGTTGAACATTTATTCATTTATTGCATACTATGACAAGGCTGAAAATATATCCCATTCTTAACTTAAAGGGAGATAAATGCTGATAGCAATCTAAAGTAATTCTTGACTAGACAAATTCTTTTTAAAACTTTTCTTGTGTTCTGAAATGAAGCTGGGTACTTCAGTGATGCCTGAAATGTACCTTTGGTATTGTTGGTATGTATAAACTTGCAAACAATGGGTTCCGTATGACGTCATCACAATCGGTATACATCGGTAATCCGCCATCTTTATGGGCACGCTTGCTTTGTTTACGTGTTGCTATGAGCGCATCATTGTAAATATAAAGAGTAGTAATTATTGTTAATTACGGCCCGTAAATGCGAAAAATCAAAAGAAGGGACGAAAGGAATTGATTATGTAGATACCTTGGACTCGCAAACAAGGAGAAGATACGAGGAAAAAATCAGTTTATGTGGAAAGCACCCGTACAAAATTCCATTGAATGGTGAAATGATGTTGCAGATTTGCCGAATATTTCATACCCTGATATTGTAAATTATCTAATCACTGAGAAAAGTGCGTACACTTTGGAAGACTTAAAAGCCTACAAATCCTTGGAGTCCTATAATTATTTTGTTAGTGGATGGGTAACAGACATACGACAACGAGTTGACAATGGGTATTTCCTCATAACTGGACATGTAAGTATAAAATTTTCATGCTTGTATATACATTCCCGTTACTTATCTTGAATTACATTTGGGCATTGTAAATGAATATGCATTTTAATACTGTTGTGTCAGTTATGCAGCAGCTGCTGTTTTAATAAAATGATGGTTGTCATATCTTTTGTACCCATTTATTCCCTTCTTGTATGCAATTTTAAGATGAATACCGGCATGAAATTACAAAATATAATGATAAAACATTAGGTGAAATGCATTAAATATATATTTATAATTATATGCCAGCATCCCATTAGTAATGTAATGTTTATTCCGATGGCCATTTAGGCATATGTGTACATGTATTTTATATTACTCATGTATGCATACAACTGGTGCATATCATACCCTTATTGATATTGATCAATTTTGAAAATAATGTTAAAAATATAAAAATGTACACATCTCTTTTGCAGGTCAAACATTCACAGAAAATGAATGATACTCCACTTCAGCCATGGATACTTGCATTGTCAAATGGAACAGTTATGGCTACTCATTGCAACTGTATGGCAAGATTAGGAGAGGTATGCAATCATGTAGGTGCTCCGCTATTTGCAATAGAGGCCACCGTGAATATTAGAAACTCTACCACTGTGACAGAAAATAAAGCTTATTCGTTGCCTCCATCTCCTATGCATAAAACTGAACAAAAGCGGGTTCAAGAAATTGATTTTACTAGTGCAAAGACTAAAAAGAAGATGCTAGATGACAAAATTCATATGTGTACATCTGCCTAGGTTGAACTATATACATCAAAAACTCTCAAAAAGACAATACAGTCTGCAAAACCTCCTACCACATCTGATGAAATATGTACATTTTTTAAAGAGATCGCACTGTCAAGTAAAACCCCAGGGATTTTGTCTTTAATACCAAACCATTCTCATGATTATGACCCTTCGTCTTTAGATGAAAAATACCCAGCTATACTTAATGACTTGGAGGACCAAGACTGCTTTGTCATGGGAAAAGATGAATTGTTATTACACTGTGAACAAATGGCAGCAAATATCAGTGTATCTAAAGAAGAATGTATTCATGTTGAAACGGCTACAAAAGCACAAGCTAACTGCAAAGAGTGGTTTAGGTTCCGGGCAGGTCGTATAACTGCCTCAATAATGAAAGCTGTATGTCAAACATCAGCCTTCCCATTCACTTATTAAGAGTATTTGCTATCCTCGTGCAAATGAATTCACTACCAGTGCAACAAAATGGGGGTGTGACCATGAGAAAGTAGCTTTGCAGAGATACATTACTGAAATATCCCATTTACATGACAATTTTGAAATAATAGGTTGTGGACTTGTCATCAGTCCCAACTTTCCATAAATGGGTGCTTCACAAGATTCTTCTGTAAAATGTGATTCTTGTGGCGAAGGCTGCATAGAGATCAAATGTCCATTCGGCGTGAGAGGTGATAATTTGGTGGATGCTACAGACTCAGAATCATGTTTGCTAAAGATAGATGACGGTTTACAACTGAAAATGACACATACCAGTTATTATGAAGTTCAATGTCAGCTATTTGTTTGTGAGAAAGATTTTTGTGACTTCATTGTTTTGATAGAAAAAGACTATCACTATGAAAGGATAGAGCCCAATGAAGAATTTTGGTCATCTGCATTAGAAAAGGCAAACCGCTTCTTTCATCAGGTCATTTTGCTAGAGCTAGTGGGAAAATATTACTCAAGGCCTGTTCGAAATGACCATATAAATAATGTTTTGTGTGAAAGGTCGTCTTCCAGTCATGCAAATATTGTTAACTATGCTCTCAGTGAAGAACGTAGTGGTGGTATTATTTGTACATGTCAAACAGTTTATGATCCTGAAAATGACTCAGTTATTGGGTGTGATAATGCAACATGTTCTTTCAAGTGGTTTCACTTTGAATGTGTTAACTTGAAAAGAGTACCAAAAGGAAAATGGAATTGCTCAACGTGTCGTTCTCTGCCAGAATTTAAAAGGACAGTAAAATCCAAAACGTGCAAAAAAGTAGTTGAGATTTCAGTGTTAGGTTACATGATTTAGTGTGTTCATGTATCTCAACATAAATGTTTTGATAATGATTAATTGTTTATATTTCTGCATTGTTCTGAGAATTTTACAGTGACAGACAACATAAGACTTGCTTTAGCGTTGAATCATAAGGAGTCATAAGGAATGGAAAAAAAGATTTTATATATATATATATATATATATATATATATATATATATATATATATATATATATATATGGACAATACAAAAGTACTGTAATAAATGATACAGGACAACATTTAAGTGATGTGTATTAATCAATTAATAAATGAAAGAAACACTCTTGAAATAGTTGTTCTTGAAGCATTTAATCTGAATATGGTTGATCACTTGTATTGAAATTCATTAAAATGTATACAAAATCATACTATTTAGCTTCACGAAATTAATAAATAGTATTTGTACCAAGTACACTCATACAGTACATTTATTCCCCAAATACTCTCATACAGTACATTTATTCCCAAATACACTCATACAGTACATTTATTTCCCAAGTACACTCATACAGTACATTTAATCCCAAGTACACTCATACAGTACATTTAATTCCCCAAATACACTCATACAGTATATTTATTCCCCAAATTCACTCATACAGTACATTTATTCCCAAATACACTCATACAGTACATTTCTTTCCCAAGTACACTCATACAGTACATTTAATCCCCAAATACACTCATACAGTGCATTTATTCCCCAAATACATTCATACAGTATATTTATTCCCCAAATACACTCATAAAGTACATTTAATCCCCAAATACACTCATACAGTACATTTATTCCCCAAATACACTCATACAGTACATTTATTCCCCAAGTACACTCATATAGTACATGTATTCCCTAACTTTCAATCATTCAAAAACATTTAATGTGGCTAACAGTGAAAATTACTTAGTATGCTGGTATCAATATTTTATAGCAGATCAGCAGTTTTCAAATTCAGAAATTAATATGAACAGATGTACACAACAGAAGATTAAAATTTAATTGAATGGGACAACAGATTCACATAAATTAATTAGTGCACAGCAGACAGTAGTAATTTTGTCTATAACAGGAATGTCATATTCAGAACTTATGACATAGTCTATAGGACGTGTGTCCTGAAGCAGTGTGTACTTGTTCATCAACTGGCCAATAACCCTTTCTACGTGGATTCTTAAGTGTGATATTTTTCTGGTTGTCTCAAGTTCCAGGGCGGACATTTGTATCTTGCCTCTTGTAAATGCTGGAATATTTGCCTCAGCACCTCTTAGTCCAACACATTCTTTAATATTAAATCCACGGTCAACTAAAACTATATCCCCTGGGTTTAATTTATTCAGAAATCCACAATTTTCTGTAATGAATTTATCAGTAGCACGTCCTCCCCATGCCTGTGACAGAAATGATATAACTCCCTGAGGTGTAATACCAATTAAGTATTTTACTGTGTTATGATGCTTGTATGAGGACCAGGTAGATGCTCTTGCATGAAGATTTGATGGGCGCTCAATGAAGATCTCAAAACAGTCTATAATCACCGCAACCTTTGAGCCAAATGAGTTCCTAAATTCCATGGGCATTGTTTTCCGGAGCTCTTCCCTGTCTGCCAGAAAATTAAGAATTGCAATCGTGAATACAGGACAATTATCAGTGAAAGAAACACTCTTGAAACAGTTGTTTTAGAAACATTGAATCTGTATGCTAAGTCCTGTAATGGTGTGTTTAGTCTCAACTTCATTAACACAAGAATAAATTTTTAAAATTTTGACACTTTGAGAACATTTGAGGAATCAATTGTTAAGCCCCTAATTGCAAGCCAAAATATAATAACCATACGAAATTTCAGTAAGCCCCTGATAATTCAGTTTCATTATTCTGTCTCAGTTCCAAGTTCTCTAATGTTAATCTGTTTATTCATCCTTGTAATTTACAATCTTGTTTATACAATATCATTAAACGGACTACCTGATTATTTCCAGTTTACCTGATGTACTTGAAACGGACAATTTACATTAAAAGAAAAGAAATTGAAATTACCAAATATAAAATGATCAGAACATATTTTGAACTTGTGTGACAAGTTAAGCGAAGCCTGTGCAGCATCATCAACTGTCGAGTTTTTTCCTTGATTTTTTATCACAGACGGGTGGTAGCATTTCTTATCCCTGATGAATCCAAAAGCCCAGCTACAACTTTCTAGCCTATAAAATAAGTGACAGACCATACCGAAATATGTCAGTAATACCCCTGATAATTAGTACGTTCATGATAAATGTACATGTACCAAAACAGATAATGATACATCAAAATGACCCTTAAATGTTATGCTGAGTAAATTTTACTCATGGCGTAGTGTAGCTGTATGTTATCAGAGATAGCTTGCAGGAAAGGTAAGCTAGTAGATGGTTGAATCGAAATGACTATTTTGTATGTTGTTCTGCGCTTCCATTATTACGAATAAAACGATTTCTTATCACGACCTTCGATCTGGGCCACACACAGCCTGCTTTCCCTTCGCTCCCACCTTCGATGATTCGTCCTGACCCGCAGCCAGTGTGGTCTTATGTAGACCTCATATCAATGACAAGGTTTATTTTAAAGTCTCCTGCATCAATCGACGGAAACCTCGTGTTCTTCATAAACCACTTCGGCATTATTTTATGCCCTCCTCCCACCGTTACTGCCTCGACTGCCTCTGCGCACATATCTGGTTTCGGATGCCATCGAACGTCACCAAATACCTTGTTGATAAAGAAGTTGTAATCCCCACAGGCGTTTCGATCGGGAACTATCTATTAACAATTATCTTTTTATGCTGCTGGAAAGATACAATTACAAAATATTATGACGTCTTCAAAGATCCATATTCCAAAAGACCAGTCTGGAATAAACCGCTAAATGATCCACTGAGACAGACGCCCTAAAAATCTTCGCTTAAGAAAAATATATATCTAAGAGATGGAATAAACGTCTTATCACTAAAATGAATTTGTACTGCATAACTGTGTTTCTCTGAAACCTAGATCTCGTTTTATGGCAAAACAAAATGGCGCCCTCGCATTATATTGGTTGAAAAATGGATGGTTGCTAAAAAATAAAAGCTATAAAAGTTATTTCTTGTCCTAACTCATGTTACAAAATTTCGGGAGACTATCAACCGAATCATCCATAGGGACACAATACTCGTATCTTTCGTGATCAGGGAATCCTTATAGCCTCGAGTCTCGCTGAGCTAGTTTTTTTTTTTTTTCATAATCTGTGTCTCTGTTGGTATTTGTCTTCTTACCACCATTTGCTCTTTTATGCTGCACAAATGACGGCTTAGATTTGACACTAATGTCAAAGGCACTTGCCTCGTTCACGGTCGGTTTAGTAGTGACATCATTTTCGTCAGGGTCCGCAAGATCGTTATTTTCAAGCATGGATACATCTGATAATGCTACCGCAAGTATTTAAGTCTTTTCTTGAAGAATATGTATTTCTTTTCGCAGTTCGCTAATTTCACGTTGCATCGCCTCCTGACGTGTCAACATTTCATTGATTAGTATCTCACTCTGACTCCGCAACTTTTCTAAATAATCTATTCGTCCTAGCATCGCCTTCTCACGCTTGCTGGCTTCAGTTGCGAGTCTCTGCATCACATCTATCATCTCCATTAATTTAGACATTGCATCGCGTTCAAGATCATTGTTATGCTCTGCAGCATTTGGGCTGACGACATAGCAAGAAATGATGAAACAATTAACTAGCGAAATTGTCGACATATCCATGGAAGTGACAAAACAGACTGAGAAAACATGTAGGATTGTTGTGATAAAAGGAGGTACACAAAGCAACGGTGTCACGCGTCTGGCACTTCCCATGATAGGATTGTCAACATTATCAAACATAACATACGTTTATAGATGTAGAACTTTCCAACAACAGTTCTCTTATTATATTAACACCACTGCCGGATTACCCAATAGGCAGAGAAGGCACCGGCCTATGGGCCCCACGACTTTTAGGGGCCCCGCGACAACGGATCAAAATAATATTGAATTGATTTGATCTTGTAAGAAAATTACAATCAAGCTTTCTTAAATTGTTTCCAAACAATAGGAAGAAAAAAAATGAATCAACTCAAAGAAACGAAAACTTTACATTAAAGACTCTGTAGAGAAAATAAATTGGTTTAATAAAATTGTTGGTTGCTAAAATTACAAACGTATTAAGAGATAATTTGCGGGGGGGGGGGAGGCCCAGAGATTTCGACTGCCTAGGGGCCTCCACAGGGTTTAATCCGGCACTGATTAACACAGCTTACAATTTGAATATTTACATGCGTTGTAGTGATAGGCATTGTTATTAATTACATAACACATGCGTTAATAAAAACTTTTTATTTATGTGATTTTCGAAAGTCTTTAAATGGTCCTTTGCTGAGGATGACACATTCTTACAAAACGTAATAAGTTTCTAAATTAGACGGAAAAAATAGTATGTTCTGTGTGTAAGTTCACGGCCATATATCACCCGTATTCAGACTTCGTAACTTCGTAGAAGCTTATACTTTTACGTAATTTGTACTCAATAGCACGACCCTGTCTGCTTACATTGAAAAGCCCAATTAATTAATATATTATAGGTCACACATTTGGATATCCGTGATATGCGGAATACGCTTCTGTGCAAAATATGACTTTATTTAATATTCAGTGCCATGTATACAATATATTATGGAACAGAATATTGTAGGATATTCTTTACGGTACACACACACACACACACACACACACACACACACACACACATATATATATATATATATATATATATATATA
>JAECUM010003968.1:0-13998 GCA_016617855.1 Megalonaias nervosa | reverse complement strand
TGTGGAATTTTAATTGTTTTCCACGCGACAAATGGTGGAGTACGTATAGGAACACTAAATGAAAATTCATCGTTTACTCCAGTTTTTACGTTAGCCATAGCATTCCAACAAGTGCAGGAGATTAATCCAATTTCATATTGTTTTTTGCGATCTAGTTCTATTGGCGGAACATATTTTACAGAAAAATTTGCGCTATCTTTATCAGATTGGCTAGAGTCTAGTAATAGTGTTGCTGACATTTATTATTATATTTTTATAAAATTAAGTCGCCGCGATCTGATATCAAATCACCGCGATTAAGTCGCCGTGTAAAGTTTCGTATTCGTCAGATGTTAATAAATTTTCCGATCTCAAATTATCAAGTATGTCAATAATTTCATTGTCAATTTCAGCACCAGCATTTCCAGCTTCTTTTGATGATATCAATAGCATTAATCTGCCAATCATTTCAGTAACTGATGAAAATATTCTAACTCCAGTTCCTTTTTTTTCTACACGATTTTTATCGAATATTTTAAATTTTCTTTTAAAATCCCACCCCTTACCAAAAGGTTTTGTTCTATTGGCTTATGCTGTTTTTCCAACCATTGTAGCGATAATACCATATCTCACTCTATCATAAGGTGGAACCATATCATCCTCTTCTGTAACTGTCTTTAACTCATTTCTAGCAACAGTACCGTCTTGCATTATTTTAATTAATTTATTAAGTAATACGTTAAATTCTTCATCACTCCATTTACTTATATTATCAAGATCTTTTATATTTTCTTTCTCTAAAAATTCATCATATTCATCATTTGTTATCTCATTATTTGCTTGTTTTATATACCATAGTCTTTGATCATCAACTTCCATAAACTTTACCTTGCCAACTCTTTCTTGCTCTTTTTCAATATCTTTTAATCTTTCTGATACATTTGTTAAAATATTTTAAATCTCCTGTGAGGTTAAACCTGCCAGTCTTTGTTCAAATTCTAGTGGATTATTTATTAGCAGATCTAATTCAGTTTGTCTTGCAACCGGATCAGCGATATCTGCTACAAGTTCCTCAGCTAATCTTTTTCTCTCCGCATCAGATCTCTCAATAATTCTTCCAGCAGCTGCTTCTTGTTGTTCTTTAACTAGTCCAAGTAAACCTTTTTCCTGTAGTCGCTTAAGTTCTTCTTCTGATAATGGTTTAGTTTCAGGTTGTTTTCCAAGTAAAGCCTCGGTAACTGGTTTGAGAGCGGCTGCTGTTGTTTCTGCTGCAACTACTTGGCCACGTCGTGCTTGCTGTACTAGCTGTTCAAATTTTGCCTGAGATTGCGCAAGTGTTTTTAGATCTTCTATATGTTTTCTGTACTTTGCTTGCCTTCCCATTAATTATATACTATTTTGTATAAAAATTACTGTAGATATTTGTCAATACAACATCGAAACATTTTACTCGTATCGTTTGTTAGTTTATCAAATAAAAAAAGTCATATTTATTTGCCGTTGCTTGATGATATAGTTCAATAAATTTATCTTTTGTTACATCACCACATTGCTCGTTCGCGATATTTCTAACATCGACATTGTCAAGTCCTGGAAATAATATAAAACAACCAGTATTTCGCCTAATAAATCTATCAACATTATAAAAACCCTGGGCAAGATAAATAGAATTCAATTTCTTATTTCGCGACAGTGAAAAATACGATCTGATTTTATTCATTTCCTCATTGTTTAGCGGAATATCATCAAAAACAACTATCTTATGTTCGGACGAATCAAGTTGATTAACTGGAATAAGATCTTCTGGTTGTTTGATAATAAAAAAATCTCCGCCAGCTTCAAGATCATCGCGAAGTTTGTCATTATAATTGTTAAGTAGCTCGTACTTATCCTGCTGCGGGTTAATCGTGTAAATATAAACGCGATCGTAGTTAAAATTATTTCCTAGAAGCAAATTCATAAGTAAGTTTGTTTTTCCCGATCCGGTTCTCCCAACGATAAGATAATGACAATCTGGAAGTTCATTGTTATGTTTATGTTTCACCAAACGTTCTGTATCAAAATTTAATAGCGATGATTTTGCCATTACTATTATATAATTTTATGCTATATAATTTTGTAAAACGATAAATAAATAATGAGTTTTTATTCAAAATTTGGAACATTAGTACGAGATTCATCAGCTGAAAGTATAACAGACGGCAAGGTTGATTTATCAGGCTATCTAAAAAAATCCGGCGACACAATGACGGGAAACTTGTTTATGTCAAATCAACGAGTATTAGAGTTAGAAAAAGATTATCCACCAATAAATGTTGTTAATACACAAGCCGTTAGTTATGCACAACTTAAATTAGTCGACGATAATAAACTAGATAAATCTGGTGGAACTTTAAGCGGTAACTTAGATATGTCAGGAAAAAAAATTATAAATTTGGAGACCGGGTATCCGCCAGCAAACTTAAATCAAACTCAAGCGGTAAGTTATTTGCAGTTAAAGTATGTTGATAATAACAAACTTGATAAAATAGGTGGGACAGTTACAGGTAATATTATCATGTCAGGAAAAAAAAATTACATACCTTGGAGACCCAACTGCAGAATCAAACGCAGCAACAAAAAAATACGTCGACGATCAAGAATCTAAGTATGTGTTAGTTAATGGTGGTATAATGCGCGCATTTCTCAACATGAATAATAATGGTATTAATAATCTCAGAACACTAGAAACAGATTTTGACACAGCAACAAAGAAATACGTCGACGATAGCGACATTAAGATCGCTAGTAATCAAGTAACGGCAATAAAAACAGTTAATGATGAAATGACTGCATTTAGAACTGATTTTTCCAATCACGTAGAAACGTTCCTGAATTTTCGTAGAAATATAAACAGATCTGTTAATGAATTTTTTGGAACTCCACCAACCGTTGATATTAAACTCTCTGACATTAACACAAAACTAAACTACATTATTAATGGAATACCTAATGTCATTGAAAAAACAAATCTAGTAACAGAGTTACTTACTAAAATTCCTCACAAGCAGATCATCAATGTGGTATACACAGTAGCATCAGGATCAGCAATATGGACACAGCAAAATAACACTATCAAACATACCGCGGAAGTCACTGGTGTATATAGGTTGTCCGTATTTAGCAGTGAAAAATTTAGTATATTTACCACATATCTGTGGCGTCATTCAAGCGATGTTTTTTTCTGGAACTGTATCAGTAGTGTTAAATAAAGATACTGAAGAAACGTTTATGCTGGTAGCTGATAAAAAAAATAACTGAAGTTGCTTACTGGTGGTGTCTGGAATTTGTAGCTGAAACACCACAATTAAGTTAATTATAATAAATCAAACCCAGAGACTGGCACTATTGTATAAAATATGTAAACAAATATTATATAATGAAAAAAAATATAGTCGATTTTAATCATATTTCAGAAAACATTCCAAAACAAGATGTGGATGCTCTAATGCAGTATTACAGATATTATCATAAAAAAACTTTGGTGCGTAAAAAAATGTTACAAATACTACACCAAAATACTTCGAGTGATATCATATTTACCGTTGTTAATGACTAGCTCTGGTATAATTTCAAGTGGCGCATCATTAAACCCGTTTTTGTTAATAATATCTGGTGTCGGTGTTTCTCTTGCAACAGCTTGTAAAAAAAAATTGAACCTCAACTTGCGACTAAAAAAGATGCTTGAAAAACAGCAAGTATAACCTATAAAAAATTATTTGATCAGATACGATCTTACTTGCGGGGTATAAAATATGATATGGACGATTTAATACGCGAGTTTCGTATTATTGACAGTATGTTAACAGATATTCTGCCAATGAGAGTTAGCAGATATGAAAAAGATTATAACAAAATATGGGTTACAACAGTAGATGTTTAATTTTGTATAGCTTTAGAAATATCGTTATCAAATAAAATATCAACCATATTATCAATAAATGTCATCACATCATCTGCCCAACCCGCTATTCTCACATCATTTTCAGCCACGAATAACCAAACTGATCCATATTTTGGCGATATATGATATCCAACTTTTTAAATACAATATCTTATTATTTTAGATTTAATACCAGTATAACCTGAGGATGATTTGATGGAATTAAATCTCTTACAAAATCTGTTTGTCAGATCAAATCCAACATGTCGGATTGGATGACAGAAGGACATTATATATAATATTTTATTGTTTGACATAAATTTTGTCTAAAACTATAAAAATAATTTCTAGAGTGTAATAGTAGTATATGTAATTGAGTGTTTCTATTTCAGAGACCCCCTACCCCGACAAAATAAATTTTTGTCAGAAATATGAAAGTCATCATTTTAAGCTAGAAAAGGTTGCTGACAAAAATGCTAACGTATAACGTTTTTGGGGGGTAGTGGGTCTCTGAAATAGAAACCTCAAATTACATATACTACTCACTCAAACCCCACACGCCTATTTACTCGTGGATTTAAAACCCACCACTCCCGATTATTTGCGATTTCGTATCCATCTGTTTCACCACTGGTGCCAAGACGGAGGGCCTGTCATGTACACGTCCCCTTCGTCGACTTAATCACAATCACCAAAAATAGTCAATAAAAACCTCGGTCACTTTGGCTCTGTCTCATACATTGTCAACATGACGTCCCTTCAGTCTCATCTTCCCGTCAAATTGATTTGTGCCTTGTACAGCATCAGTCGCGAAAAAAATCCGCAAATACGTGCTCGTGTCTTAGAAGCTAGTCTCAAAGAAGTCTTACGATGGTGTACGGTGACAGCACGTCAATTACTGCAAGGCATCATTCACATTCCACATCAAACCAAACGTTCTTTTGAGAGAAACAAAGTAGCCTTGACGCAATTGCCCGATCCTCGCGTCTACACTCAAACCAAAAAGCAAATTATTTTGAAACCTGGAGGTAGCGGTTCTCTAGGAGGTGTCGTCATTCGCTCCCTCTTAAAATGGGATCCCAATGCTCCCAAAGTCGCCCCCAAGGAAAAAAAAGACTCCTCGACCCAAAGGCCCCCAGAAGAAAAAGAAAAAGAGCAACGGTGTCAAGACCAGGTCACAGCCACAGCAAAAGAAAAGTCCACAGAAAACAGCTTCTACCCCCAAGAGAGGCAGTGCAGCTAGGAGGCAACCTTACATTCGCAAACCCGATTTGACACATGTTTTTCCTAATTTGATGAAACAATGGAAACCCGCGTCTCCAAGAACTTCTCCTTCATCGGTGACCCCCTCTTCCTCTTTAGCGGCAGTGGCCGCTGCTCACAAAGTACCTGCCCCCAAAATCAAAGTACAGGAAAGATCGGGCGTGTTACAGAGTTTACTGGATTTGTCCAAGTAAGAACTGTCCCGATTTAGTCCGTTGCAAACCCCTCCACGTTGAGTGATGCGTGTCATCAAATTGACACGACGTAAAGACAGTCTGAACGCCCAAAGATGTTCCTTTCAAGAAGTGCACACCGTCACCGTTCTTCTGTCCAGAAAGGAAAAGGAGAAAGAAAAGGACAGTCTCGTCATCCAAAAAAGCGCTTAGCCAAGCATCGACGTCACCCTCTGAAAAGATACACTCGTCCAAAGAAAAGAATAGGCCACCAAAGGGGAGGTTTCCTTGGTCCTTTATTTCAAATGGAAACGTTTGTCGATAATTTTGTCACAAAGTAAAAGGACAAGCTCCAAACAAAATATAAGATAAAAGGCTCATGTCGAGTCATGGACTTCGGTGTATTTTGTGCACCAAAAGATGTTCCCTCATCGTCGTTCTCCTGTCAAGAAAGGAAAAAGAAAAAGACAGTCTTGTCTTCCCAAAACGCGCTTAGTCAAACATCGAAGTCACCCCCAGAAAAAGCACACTCATCCAAAGAAAAAGAGGAGCCACCAAAGAGGCGGTTTTGGAAAACACATCGTCACCTTATGACGAAGTGATAGTCCCAAAAAAAAGATAAAAGGCCGTGTGACAATTCATCGACGTCAGTGTATTTTTTGGTGTGCGCACGGAGCCAACCAACCAAGAAAGATGTCATCGCCCAAAAGACATTCCTCTTTACCCCCAAAGGAAAGAAAAGGAAAGGACTGCCACCTCGTGTAGTCAAACATTGGGTCATGTTGTCCGTCCTGTCCAAAGCTCCTCCACCCATGCGAAAAAATCTCATTCAAACCGCCTCCAAAGACGTCATTGATACCGTGAGCGAATGTTGCTTGAATGTCTTGAAAGGAACGAAACCTTTGTCTAAACATCAGAGAGAATGCTTTGCCAAAGATCGACACGTTCTTCGCCAAATGGTCCAAAAGAAAATACCCATTCGTCAAAAGAAAAAGATGTTGTTGCAACGCGGAGGAATTTTTCCCCTGTTAAGACTTCTTACCAAAGCCCTTGTGGGACCTACGTTGGGTATGTTGGGAAGAGTTTTACCCGCCGTAGCTAAAATGTAAAAGGGTCAAGAAGAAAAAAGGGACCTCTGCAGTCAAAAGATTTCAGACGTGATATTTGAAATCCAATGGAAGGACGAACACTGGTTTTAGTGCCTTACAAACGATGGATGAAATACCATCGTTGGCAAGAATAACGGACCCCACTTTTACCTCCCAATCCTCATTTGACCGAGATGTCCCAGTTACAACACGAATTGCAATCCTTGATGGATCGCAGCGATTTATCAGAAAAGGAAAATCGCAACGATACGGTCAACTGATGAAACGACTGCAACTCTCTCACCAGAAAGCTTTAGACGAAACAGCTCTACCCACTCTGAAAGATTTTAAGGTCCTGATGAAAAGTCCATCACCCCCTGCGGTCAAGACAGAAGCAGCCCCACGGATATCTGAGGAAGAAGAGGCACGAGAACTTTTTCAAACACCGCCGGCAGCTCCTGTCCCTAGTAAGATTGCAGCGTCCTTGTTGACCCCTTCCCCTACGAGAAGAACTTAAAGCTTGGGTTAAAAAGATGATGTCCACTCCACCTTCGACAGAAGTGAAAAAGAAAGAAGGGAAAGCAGAAGTAAAAACAGAAAAGACCAAAGCCATTACATTACCACCACCACCACCACCACCACCCAAACTACCTTCGACTTCGACTCCCGTGGTACATCGGACACGTAAAGCCGTTTCTAAACCACACCCTCGTCCCATTCAGAGTACTATCAGCAAAGAGTGGATCACTTATTAAAACAAAAATGGAGAAAATGTTAGCCAGCATTTACTGCGATCCATCCCATCCTGCAGGTTACGGAGGTGTTCAGAAATTGTATCGTGCTGCCAAAACTCGACAGAAAAGTGTTCGTTTACCTCAAGTGCAACGTTGGTTACAAGAACAAGTCACGTACACCTTACACAAACCCATTCGACGAAAATTTTCCAGACGTCGCACCCGTATGGAGGGCATCGATCATCAATGGCAAGCTGATTTAGCCGATGTCTCTCATTTGGCCACCTACAATCGTGGCTACAAATATTTGTTTTGTGTCATCGACGTCTTTTCCAAATTTGCTTGGGTCGTGCCATTGACTTCCAAATCGAGCAGTGAGTTAGTGCGAGCCCTCAAACTAGTGTTGAAACAAAGTGGGAGTCACCCTCTTCGATGGCAAACTGACAAAGGCGCCTAATTTCTAAGCCAAGGTTACCAAAAAGAATTGAAGAAACGTGACATTCATCTTTCCACCACCGAGAATCCCGAAACCAAAGCCAGCATCGTGGAACGTTTTCAACGCACCTTGAAAGAGCGCGTATGGAAATATTTTACGTATCAACACACTCTCAAGTACATCGACGTCTTGCCACACTTAGTCCAATCGTACAACCAATCTTACCATCGGAGCATCGGACGTGCTCCACAAGAAGTGACTCCCGACAACAAAGAGACTGTCTTCGAGCTTCTGTTTGGTACGTCCCCGACGGTGACTGTTCCCAAGAAAGGTGGAGTGTTGGCTGTAGGAGATTGGGTGCGCATTGGCAAAACCAAACGAACTTTCGGCAAAGGTTACTTACCCAACTGGACGACCGAATTGTTTCGTGTCACCGAACGTGTGCGTGGCCGTCATCCTTCCGTCTATAAATTGGAAGACATGAACGGAGAAGTGTTAAAAGGAACGTTTCACTTGCCCGAGTTACAACGTTTGACCAAGAAAGAAGACGACGTGTACAAGATCGAAACCATTCTCGATCGAAGAACTCGTAAAGTGGGAAAACGAAGTGTCAAAGAAGCCAAGGTACGTTGGAAAGGATATCCTCAAAGTTTGACTCTTGGATCCACGCTTCGCAAATCATCGACTATAAAAAGAAGTGACCATCATGCCCTTCAACACAGCTTCAACCGCTACCACTACTGCAGTGACCACTCCTTTCGCCGGTTCTTCTGTGCAAGATCTACAAAAGCAACCCTTGTGGAGTGGAGAACGTGTGCCTAAAACGCAAATCGTTTTTGACTGCCAAATCTTTGTGGTGTATTGTGTCATCTGTGCTGCCATTGCCAATTTGAGTGTGATACAAGAAGACAAACAATTGTGGACCATATTACTCAGCAGTTGCATCGGTTACCTTCTTCCCAATCCGTCCCTGAAATATTCTTCTAACGGGAACAACGGGAGCCTTGCGTCCAGAGTTAGTCCCCTTCCATCATTCATCCTAACTATCACCACAATCCTATTTCAGACACTCCTCTGACTTCCAGGGACCCCTCTGACACTAGAACTCTGGAATTATGAATAACCAATTTTACTTAACGTTACCGAGTGACAGTTCCATGGAGGAGTTTCCCATTAACACCTTATGCTGTTTCAAGGCCAAATTACCTCGGGCCATTCAATTGGATCACGAAGACCATTGGGAAGTGGCTTTGGTAGAAATGATTCACCCTACACAAATCAAAAACATCATTGAAAATCAAACACTTTTAAGGTAGAAGTTCATGACGAACAAGTGCAACAACACTTGGTTGAACGCGTCACTGTAGGTCACTCTATGAAATCACAGACCCCAAAACTAAACGGACCACTTATCAATTGAAACTTCCCCTGGCTGTTATTTTAGTGGTCATCATTTGGTAAACACCATTGCTGACAAGTTCAATGCCGTGTTTGGCAAATCCTTGGAAAAAGCCAAAATAAGTGTCACGATCAAATACCACAAAATAGCTCGTCGCCTACTAATCAAATTTTCAGAGGACAAAATATTGGCAATTACATTTTGTCCTGAATTTTATGACATTTTGGGTGGAAACCCTTAATTGATCAAGATTAGAAACGAAATACCAGCCGTTACCAGTAACTTGGATCTTGCGAAAGAGTTCCAAATCCCTGTAGAAATGAACCAAGGACTGAATTTGATTTTTGTGTACTCCGATGTGGTGGAGTACAATGTAGTGGGACACACCTCCATTCCGTTACTGCGTGTCATTCCTTTCAAAGTGGATTCTGCCACGAACTCTGACGACGAAGGTGGAAACACCTATCACGTTCACCGCGAATTTGTCCATCCTCACTATTTGTCTGTCAGTAAGTCGTATTTCGACACTGTCACATTACCATAAAAGGAAATCTGGGACAAAATATTCCATTCACCAAAGGGAAAGTCACAGTGAAACTCCATTTCGAAAACGATTTCTCTAACCCTTTGTCAGCCACGTATTCTGTGTACGAAGGAGTCGCTCGACATCGAGGATATGGTTTAGGAGACATGCTAAAATTAGCCTTTTGTTCAGTGGCTCCCGTGTTGAAACCGATGGTGACACAGGGATTGCACGCCTTGAAAGATGCCGCGTTGACGCAAGGTAAAGAGTTTCTCCGAAAAAGTCATCACTGACAAACAAAACCCCAAAGAAGCTTTCTTGAGAGCAGGCAAAACATGTCTTACTTCAAACGGGTAAAGACATTTTCGGCCGACGAGAAACTTCTATAAATGCCCTTGGCACTGCCGAGTCAGGCATTTCTGCTTCCCTGACACCACAGCAGGGACAAGGCAGAAAAAGACGACGAAAGCACCCCTTCAGAGGACTTCACACTCCCAAAGCTAGAAAGATTAAGAAAAGAAGAACCGTCCGATACTTAGACATATTTGATTATTCAAAAAAATATCACAGAGAGAAAATGATGCGCTTAGAGTCTTGCGCCTGTTCCAAGTCGGAACTGGATCTGTTTGCCATGCTACCCACCATGATGACGATGCAAGAATCCCAATGGGTCGAATTTCATCCCGTTTCCTCTTTGACGGATTCAGCTCCAATGGAGTTTGAAATTAAAGGACAACCCGAAGATTACATCGATCTGAATAGCAGTTACTTGTAGCTGAAACTCAAAGTGATCAAAATGAACAACACCAATCCGGGAGCCGACGCTAGAGTAGCTCCCGTCAATAATTTCATGCATTTCTTTTTCAGCAAAGTGTATTTGTACTTGAATAACTAACTGGTCAGCAGTAGCATGGATACTTACCCTTACCGAGCGTACCTGGAAAATCCCTTGACGTACGGAAAAGAAGCCAAGAAAACTCATCTGGATGCTTGCGTGGTATGGAAACCTGACACTGCAGGCGAGGACACGTTTAACGACACAGCCCTGACCGCAGATGACAATCCTCACAATGTAGGCTTTAATGACCGTGGAAGGAAAATCTTGCAAGGACGTAGTTTAGAACTAATGGATCGTTTGCATTTGGACATGTGTTTGCAAGACAAGTATTTGCTCAACGGAGTGGATATCCGCCTGAGACTTAATCGCAGCAGTATCGCTCTCTATTTGATGCCTCATGCCAACGAGTACAAAACCATCACCCAAGAAGCCAGACTTTACATGCGCCGCGTAGAAGTTTTACCTAAAGCGGGAAACAACATCAGTCACACGTTAAGCAGAACGACCGCCAAGTATCCGATACGACGCGTAAATGTGAAACCTTTCACCATTGCTACTGGGCTCCTATCCAAGATCGAAGATAATTTGTTCCAAGGACAGTTACTCAAACGTTTAATCGTTGGCATCGTCAGTAATGCAGCCCTCAACGGAGCCCACGATCAAAATCCTTTCCAGTCTAAGCACTACAGAGTGTCCAAGATCGAAGTCAGTCGCTATGGCAAGACCTTGTGCACCAGACCCTTCGAACCTAACTTTGCCCAGAAGAATTACTTGAGATAGTACTTGTCCCTGTACGATGCTACCGGACAGCTAGGTACCAACACCAGTCATGGCATTACGTACGAAAGATTATGTAGGAGGTTACACTTTGTGGGCTTTTGATTTCACTCCAGACCAAGGCAGCGATAAGGGACATTTCCACCCTATAAAATCCGGTCAACTGCGTGTGGAACTTCAGTTTCCAGAAGCTCTCGCCGAGACGGTGAACGTCATCCTGTATGCTGAATTCGATAATACCATCGAAATCAACAGTTTGAGAGAAGTCATTCTAGACTATTATAAACTATGGAAGACTGTTATCCCTCTTTGAATGGTGGAGAGTCTTTGGAAATGGAATGGAAGGATGCCGTGAAAACAGAATCCGAAGACCAAGACGATGAGAACGTAGTGGTCACGTCTAGATGGCCAGAACAGGAATAACATTTAGTGTCCTGTTTTGCCAAACACCTGGCAGACAAAATTACGGAACTGACTAAGAAAAATTGCTGTGGATGTCAAAACGATCATCACAGTCAAATTCAACAATAAATGTCTGCTGATGAGTCAAGAAGAAAAATTGGACGAGTATTTGGACGACGCTTGGAGTCTCATCTCAGAAGATGCAGTGTTGCATGAGTGGTATGAAGGCTTGCGGGATCATTCCTGCCCTCTATTGATTACTCAAGAAATCTATCGCATCGAAACTCTCTTAGCCTAGAGTGCGGAGACGAAGAAAAGAAACGGTTACTTTTCAGAGATTTTCAAACAAAAAGTCAAAATTGAATTGATGACTTATCATTACCTGTGAAAAAAAAAAACAAGAAAAAAATGGATACCTGGGAACTTTATTATCTTTTGAATAACAGTTTGCACACTGCTTCTTGGAATCCTGTGGTGTGTGCTAAAGTTGAACTACCTCATCACAAACCTCATCAAGCTTATGTCATCAACACGGACGACAGTCATCTCCCAGGATCCCACTGGGTCGCCGTCTACTTCCCTCAAGAGGGTTGTATGGAGTATTTTGATTCGCATGGATTACCCCCTTTGGAAGACGACATCATCGACTTTATGAGAATAAATGCCCAGACGACACGATACAATAATGTGAAATTACAAGGCACAGATTCCATGGTGTGTGGACAATATTGTGTGTATTTTCTTCATCAACGTAATCTTGGATATTCTTTACAGCATTTAGTGACTTATTTTGATCGTCACTCTTCAATAAACGATGAGAAAGTAGATCGATAGTTTTGTGACCGTTATGGTTATCTTTTGTCTTTAGCTAGGAAACGTAGTGTGCATCAATGGCCTGATGACTTCCATCATTGGAAATCTAGCTTAACTTCACAACGTTGTCAACCTTGTCCAAAATAAATTGTTTGATATTATTGTTTATTGTTAATTGTTAATTGTTAATTGTTAGCAAGAACCAGACAGAGGTTCTGTGGACTGTCGAGTGGACACCAAAGAGTTCTCCTTGTCTTTCCGTAGAAGCAGACCGTATCGTATAGGAAAGACTGGCTACCCATCGTTGACGTATCAACTGCAAGAACATGAGTAACAGAACAGCAAAGTTACTGGAGCTCCAGATGCACCTGGAGTATGCCAGGCGACTGCTAGACGAACTGGCCATGGAGGCCACAGAGGAGGAAGCCAGAATAGAAGAGGAGGAGAAAAAGAAAAAGAACGAAAAGGAGAAGGAAAGGATCCTACCTCACCTCATGCTGAGACAATTGTGTGAAGTCAAGCCTGAGGTGAGGACACCTCCACAGTCAGTACCAGCACGACAACCAGAACTAGCACCACAACTTCTTCCTCCAGTACCGATACCTGTAGTTCCCCAGACAGAAAACTGGGAGGAGTTGAGAGAGCAACCACGAGAAGAACATCCCGGGTCTGGCATAGAAGACAGAGGGAAGTCTTCATAATTCCAGAAATTGAAGATTGGGGATCTGAAGACACTCGAGACGCCTCTGCGCTCCCAATCACAAATTTGAATTGGGCAAATGATTGGAGTAGGAGATGTGTCTGTGGTACCCGCCCTGGAAGGTGCAGACATTAATAGGTGTTTCTGAAGTTCGAAGAAAAACAGCCCTTCTCAGAGCTAACGAAATCTCTAGAAACGAGACACTATTCAAGTTGCCAATTACTGTAACTGTGAGGTAGTGTGACTATGAACACTATCTCCTTTACTGATGTGTGTGTGTGTGTGTGTGTGTGTGTGTGTGTGTGTGTGTGTGTGTGTGTGTGTGTGTGTGTGTGTGTGTGTGTGTGTGTGTTTTGCATTCGTGTACGTTTGTGTCGATAGTATATGTGGTGTGTTTTTTTCTTCTCTTCCCGTTTGTGTGGATAGTATAGTGTGTGTTTTTTATGCTTTCGAGTTCGTTGGTGTGGATAGTATATATGGTGTCTTTTGTGCGTTAGCGTTCGTTTGTGTGGATAGTATATGTGGTGTGTTCTATGCGTTCTCGTTCGTTTGTGTGAATAGTAAATATGGTGTGTTTTTTCTTCTCTTCCCTTCTGTGTGGATACTAGATTTGGTGTGTTTTATGAATTCGCTTTCGCCGGTGTGGATAGTATATATGTTGTGTTGTATGCTTTGGCGTTCGTTTGTGTGGATAGCATATATGATGGTTTTTTCTTCTCTTCCCGTTTGTGTGGATAGTATAGTGTGTGTTTTATGCATTAGCGTTCGTTGGTGTAGATATTATATATGGTGTGTTTTATGCGTTCTCATACGTTTGCGTGGATAGTAGGTATGGTGTGTTTTTCATCTCTTCCCGTTTGTGTGGATAGTAGAATGTGTGTGTGTGTGTGTGTGTGTGTGTGTGTGTGTGTGTGTGTGTGTGTGTGTGTGTGTGTGTGTGTGTGTGTGTGT
>JAECUM010003967.1:0-47053 GCA_016617855.1 Megalonaias nervosa | reverse complement strand
TGAGCACTCAGAACGTTTATGATTAATTGCTGCAGTAAGTCCTCATTATTATTTTTATGTCTTATGTCATAGTATCGAATAATGCAAAAAGAGACTACCACGGATAATTATCATTTCTTTCCTTTCAGTATCTGATAATGTAAGCAAGGGGACTAATAGGTAAGTGCCATTTTGTTTAAGGTTTGTTTTTCATATCTGATGATTCAAACAAAGACTACCAACGAATAATTATCATGAATTGTGTCTCAGTGTCTTAAATTGCAAGCACGACTTTACTGGATAATTACCATGTGTAGCAGCTATCTTGTCCATCACACCTAAAAGATTCCAGTAGACCTCGTTTTCAGAATAATTACTCCAGGCTGGAGCACTCTGCACGGCTCTTTTCTCATCAGTGTGTATAAATCCGATTCTGCTCTTAGTTTTGTCAGGTGTCTCCCCACGTTTAAACTTTCCTGTCAAAAGTCCGCTGCAATGAAAATGCAAACATATAGATAGTATGACATAGTAATGATCCTATCTCGGTCGGCTTACATTGTTTAGCATCTTCAATAGCTACTATGCAGTATTGGTTAAAAAAAAGTAACTCGAGTGGGTCACATGGATGAAGGTTTAGTATAGTTTAGTTTCTTTCTTTCAGATGGATCGCATTTCAGTTTTCATGAGTGTAGGCGAAATAGGGACCAACATATTGATTGTGTAAAGGACGGATAGGTGAAAATGCAAAAGTCACTGAAGCATGAAAGTTGGGTCTCATTGATAAAGGTTTGGTATCTTTGAGTTGTATATCCACTTTTCATGAGTGTTTTGCAAATAGGGTCTAAAATATTAGAGGGGTATAACGAATTAACAGTTGAAAAAACTAGTCTCTCAAACATGCAAATAAAGTCATATTTGATTTGGTTTCTATTAAGCTGATGACTTTTTTGTTGGGATGATCTATATACCAGTTTTATGCGTGCTTGTCAAATAGCTTCCACGCTAATGAGAGCGTAAAAAACGAACAATTGGAAATATGTAACTAAAATATGCACATTAAGTCAGATTGACCCAGTTTTTATGTAGGTGAATTACTTTTGTCAACGCACCAGTTTTCACGAGTAAATGTAAAATAGGGTCCAAGATATTGAGGGTGTAACATACAAACTGCCTAAAATACAAATGTTTGTGAGATGTATACACATACCAGTTTTCGTATGTGTCGGTGAAATAGGATCCGAGATAATAAGGGCATAACAAAAATGGGCAAAATTTTAAATGCAATTTCATTGTTGAGTAGATAATGAAACTACAGAGACGTATAAATGCCTCAAACATTTTTCAACGATCTTGCTCATGTGTAGAGACAGTACTAAACGAATACAGTATCACCTAACGTCATTATTTGTGAAGAAGCCATATTTGTATATTTCATGTACTCAGGGGCTCCCTTAAATTTCTAAAATATGTACAACAAAACCTGCCTTGAGAGAACAGTCTTTCTGCCAACAGAAGTGGTCACTTAAGACAGCAAGTCTCTCATAATAGGTATGCTCAGGAAGGACAGTTGTCAAAGTTTTATTTCAATTTGGTTGAAGATGTAAAAATATCTAATAATGTACATATATTTTGTTCTGTGTTCTTGTTAAGGTATCACATGCATTCATATGAAACATACACGGCACTAAAATGCATTGTTAATTTTTATTTGAAGCGTTTACATGTGGTGCATTCGCATTACAAGGGATCGGCGGTCGCTCAATTGAACGAGTATCGACTTAGTAATCCAAGGATCGCGGGTTCGAAAGCAACCCAGGCCAGACCAAGTAGGCTGCTTATGTTTTACCTTTGGGAAGGCACTTAGTTCCCCTTTCCGCAGTATGATATAGAGAACAATATAATGAAACTGCTTTTAAATCTACAATAAAATATTCGCATTATGGCCTATTAATTGCAAAGTTAATTACAAGGTGATACATACTTATTTTCTCAATGAGTTGTAAAGTTAGATGTGATGAGACTTACTCAGTAAATTTATTTACAACCAGAAGCCAAAAGTAACCACTAAAAATAATTAAAAGGGTCAACTCAGTAAACAATGGGTTTAACAGATACACTAAGTGGAACAGATGAAAATATATCTGACTATGGCATGTTTGGCCTCGTGTGTGGGTTGTAATAATAATAGCATCGATAAAGCAACAAGGAATGTAGACATTAATAATAACCGCCGAATTAACTCATCTGAAAAGAAGCAACTAACTTTATACGAGAAAGCAACGCATTCATTCCGGTCATTTCGTAGTGTAATTCCACAGACTAACTATTACAGTACATTTCGCTCTACGGAGAAAGCAGGGCGAGAAGTCCTCGTCTTTATGACATTATCGGGGCTGTGTGCGCTTCCACAATAGACCAGCCAGCAGTATTAGCCGTTGGATTGACTATATGTACCTATGATTGCCAATCCTTCGAAGACAGTGGTTCATCGTAATAGAAACTAAGGCACATTAATGGCAGTTTGACAACTATAAATTGAACGCAGCGAGTAAAGAGTTTCAACTTCTCCCTCATTTTCTTGTACATCTTGGTTAAATCTCTGCGAAGCAATTGTGGTTGCAAAGGATTAAATCAAGGTCTATAATGTTATATTTCATTTTACGACATGATCATTTATATCATTATTGTAACACCTATTTTGCCAATAGAATCATGGTCAATTATTGTGTTTAATAGGCTTTTGCTCATGACAGTACATACAGTAAATTTGACCCATGCATAGCAATTGCGGTCAAAATTGGCAGATGTCGCTCATAGCAGAGGTAGCTCAAATCAGGTTTTACTGTACCAAAAATCTATTTTAAAAATGCAATTGCCGAAAGTCAGTGAATTTTGATCGCTTTTAATCTGTTACATAGTGGAATTACATTCTTTGGTTATAATCTGTTGCAAAATAATAGACTGTATCCTCAGACATCATGGTGTTTAGTTTCTTTTTCAAACTAAAGTACGATAGGACCTACATATGGGTATCATATAAACTCGCACAATAAAATTCTGGCTTTACTACTTTCAAAAACGTTTTCTATTTGAAATTTCTGTTATCTCCCAGAAATATAAAGAGTCAAGGTTGGGAGCCTAGGACTCACCGTTTACAAACATACAACCCCCCCCCCACCCCCCGAAACATTACTTTGAGAATCACTTTTGTTCATTAGGTTGTCATGTATAAAAATCAGTCCATCAAAATAACAGACATTACTGACTGAGGTCTAAAAGCAAATGAAGAAAATAAAAGATAGGATGCTAGTACAACATGAAGAAAATATATAAGACACATATTGGCTTTCGTTATCGATCGAAAATATGTAGCCTAGGTAAGTGTTATGGAGAGGACAGCTGTTCAAATACTTGCATTCTATTGTGGGTAAAGATTCTACACAGTATACTCATTTTCTCGCAGAATTGTGAAACAAAATTGTTTTTCTTTATATAGAATACAGAAAGATAATTTTAAAAGCTTTACAATTTAATTCAGGCCTTATGAATTCAACTTCTAGACGACAGCAATGACACTGATAGTAACGGTGACGATAATAACATTGCTATTTTTGATATGAAGATAAAAGAATAACTGATACAGGCATTGATAAGACTCTGCTTCAAACTGGTCAATCAAATATTTTAAAGTTTCTTCTATCATCTCTTTTTTCCTTACTACCAGAATACAATGACATATTTTGGACGCTATCAATACACAGAGGAATATTCATAAATAATCTCACTTTTAATATATGTTTGCGTACATGTATGCATTAGTATTATCACCAAAATATCTTGCAACCTTTAATATATGTATGTGTACATATATGCATTAGACGATCATGAAATAAGGTTTTTACACAACTCGTACTCATATAGTATTTAAGGGTTGGTAATGATATGTTTCTATCAAACAATTTAGTGTATCGTATGCTGATGACCCTACGTATTGGGGTTCTCACCTCCCAAACGGTCATGGCAAAACATTACACAACTATAGTGTCTTTTTTTAATTTTTTGAAGGTGTATTGTGTGTGGCTGTGTGTTTGCATATGCATAGGTATATAATGTATCTGAGTTGATTAAAGTGTACTGAAATAGTTTTGACTTTTCACAACACACGTTTGTCAAATAATAATTTAAATATTAATTTTGAGAGTTCAAATTTAAATTTTATCAATGAATGTAACGGGTCTTTAAATATCTAGTTTTTAAAGGAGAGATATTATCCACTGGGTTAAACAAAGAATTGCATCCAAAATGTAAATAAAAAACCCCACAGTACTGCTGAGATTGAAACATTTTGTGAGACAGAATGTTAATTTTGGTGTACTTTAGACAAATATCTAGCAACTGAGCTGGTGTTGCCATTCGTTTTGGAAATAACTTTGAATTTTCTATCAAACGAATACAGTGTGATAGTGATGATTCATGGAAATAGGAAAATCTTGGTAAATGTTTATGGTGATAATGATGATAATCCCAACTTCTTTAGGAATTGAAGACACGATATTGCTAGGGTTGATAATTCATCTATTGTCATGTATGGTTACTGAAATGTTGTTCAGGGCATGTTGGAAATCTCCTCGCCTGAAAAACAGTCCAGGATATTATGAGTAAACTGGATTTATTAGATATATGGAGACAGTCAATGAAGATGCTAGACTATTTATCTGGTGACAGCCCAGTCCTATAAAATAATGCAGATTAGATACTTTCATGATTTCTGAGGACATGCTATCATATCTGACAGATCACGGTTATAGGAAATTCAATGCAATAGTTCTAAAACAAAAGGAACACACTGATACGATTAAAATGTATTGTAAATTCTTTTGAAGAATATCATCTTTTGGGTGATAAAAGTGATTCACTACAAGTAAACTAACATGTAGTGAACAGCTCTTGTTTGAAATTGTTAAAATGAAATTGGAACTGACGAAAATGAATATTCACAAGCAAATGAAAAACAAGAAAAACAATAAGCCAAAAGAGCTGAAGATGCAATTTCAATTTTAAACAACTTCTTACTCAAAGAAACGAGACACAGATTATAGCACAAATCAATAATAAATAACTCAAATTAGAAGAAATAAGGAGAAAAATATAGAATGGGTAATGTTAAGATCAAAAGGAAGATGGTATGAATTTGGTGAAAAGAATGCAAACTACTTTCTTAAGCAGAAAACGAGAAACTACAATAATAAAATAACGAAGGATAGATTTTGGACGATGAGAATATGTTAACTGATCGAAATGAAATAGTGAATCAGCAAAAGATATGTATGAAAAACTTTATAAAAGCAAAACTAATATTGCTTATAAACAAAAGAGCACGGCATCATGCATAATAAAAAACTACAGCTTCTGAGAAAAAAAAATCGTTTGAGGGTAAGCTCTCCTTTTCTGAGTGTGGTTTAGCATTATAAAACATAAAAAATTAAACCAGACCTGGTTTTTGTAAGTTCCTTTGGAAACATCTGGATGGACTTTTATATAGATCTCTGAATTTTGGATCTGAAAACAAAACTTTGTCCAACATTTTGTCCCAGGTATTATCACATGTATTGCAAAAGAAGATAAAGCTAGAAGATTTAGAAGTAATTGGAAACCGATTTCCTTGCTTAATGTGGAATATAAAGTGGCATCAGCTTCAACAGCATATTAGTTTAAGAAGGTACTTCCTTCTATTATAAGGGAAAATAAAAGTTTTATGAAAGGGAGATTTAATGGTGAATACATTATAATTTTATATTATTTTATGAACTAACTCGATGAAACGGATCCGTTTGGCCTTCTCTTGTTAAACTGATTTTGGCAAAGCATTTGACCCTGTCGAACTTGACCTTTTGGAAAATGCCCTGAAATCTTTTAATTTTGGTAATTCTAATTTTGTCAGTGATATAGAATATTTTACAACAAATCCAAATGCAGAGTCATTAATAATGGTTACCTGTCTCGGTTCTTTTATTCATTTATTCCCGGCATTGTCTAATTCTCTATCATATGTAAAGCGAATTGAACAGAACATGTTTAAAAAATTTATTTGGAGCAGCAAATCCGAATTGGTTAATATATATATATATATATATATACATACATATATATATATATATATATATATATATATATATATATATATATATATATATATATATATATATGGTGATGCGTGCTTAGTCGTGAAGGAATATGGGCTGGTGCGTGCAGGCAAAGCGATGGGTGCCATTTACCCGACAACCTGGGCTCGAATCTCCGTAGATTACGAAATTAAAATTCTCTAACCTGTATGATAGTATTATTTGTATTAAATATTAATTCTGCCTACTATTATCAAGCATTCTTCTATAGAATCCAGGGATAGCACTTTCCGTTCTGTGTGGTGTATATTTATAATTCTATATAATTAATCCTATATACCTTGATTTCTTTCATAGGAATCCGGAATGACTGTGTAGATAGATGAGAATTAGTTATCAGGTCGTCATGCGAGTGTGTCTGCTACGCACGAGTGCATATAACACCGATTCAGCGCCATCATTTTCTGGTGATGCGTGCTTAGTCGTGAAGGAATATGGGCTGGTGCGTGCAGACAAGGCGATGGGTGCCGTTTACCCGCGGACCTGGGTTCGAATCTCCGTAGATTACGAATTAAAAATTCTCTAACCTGTATGATAGTATTATTTGTATTAAATATTAATTCTGCCTACTATTATCAAGCATTCTTCTATAGAATCCAGGGATAGCACTTTCCGTTCTGTCTGGTGTATATTTATAATTATATATATATATATATATATATATATATATATATATATATATATATATATATATATATATATATATATCCTCATCTGCAGACGATGATATCGGCATGGCTCATGTTCTCGGTTCTATTCAGTACATGAAAATCAAAAATCACTTAGAAAAACGCCTTAGGGTAGACACAATTAACAGATGTTAGTAAATGAATTAATAGTAAATTTAACTGAGAGTAGTCAATTTATTAGTAATACATTTGTGACAAGATGTTATCCTTGCCATGTCATGATGTAAAGGAGCCCTCGTCAGCGGAAGAATACTTGCTTCGGGATATTCTAAATTCTGTTGATACTGATAACTTTCATTCCTTTACGAAAACACGGTCAAACAGAATTACGTATGTTAAAAATTTATTAAACTGTTCAGCATTACGTCAAAAAGGCTCGCGCTAAGTTCATTGAAAATTTCTCAATTAGTTCAAAAAAATAACTGGTCGCTGGAAAGGACAAATAAATAATAATATTAACAACGGACATCCTCTTATGAATGTAAATTCAGAAACAAAGCTTACTGTTAACAAATAAGAATTTAAAATCTTTAAAGGTTTAGTAAAGAGTAGAACAAATAAATCTGATGGAGAACACATGGTATAATTAACTAAGATGCCAGTTAAGTGAACAAACATGCGAACCTGACATAACACGACTTGCCACTCTAAAAAAATACAATATTTTCTTCTCCCAAAAACACGATTTTCAATAATCTTAAAAGGAATATAGAAAGCACTACCTCATTATATGACCGTAACATGCAGGATGTATAACCAATAAACAGTCATTGTCATATAAAACTATACTTTATGCAGTTTACAAAGCTAACTGTCATAGAGGCAAGTAAAACGAATGTGGTCAGATGCAAGCAACCATCATTTCACATATTACTTAATTAGCTGACAAAAACTGGGGTGATGTGTTAAACCCTTTGAATACTGATGTGGAGGAGCCCATTATGCTACTTTGCATAGCTAAAGTTCACAAAGTGTAACAATCCAATTCGTTTCTTTGAAGCCGGAATTTATTTCATATATAAAATGCACAGTAGAATTATTTTAGTCGTCATAATAGGGTTCAAGTGTGATAATTTTAAAGGTAAAATGTGTGAATGCATTTCTTGTGATTCAGGATTCAGCAAAAGCCAGCCACATTAGGTTTCAGAACTCATGGCTGACAGAGTTTTGCTTTGTGAAGTACAGCAGCAGTGGCGGTCTGGGCATTTAATTCTTTGCGCATACTGTAAACAACATATCGATCCTTGATGTACGGAGTCAATCGAAATAGCGGAATTACATGTATATAACATCGAGACAAACCAGAACATATAAGACAAGCTGAACTGAACATATAGATTAGTTTCCTTTATTATTATTCGTTATCTTAATCTTGTTAAAATATCAACTATTAACTGACCCATGCTTTTTATGATGCTTTCAGCTATGAAATCAATCAACTGAAAGACAATAATAAGCACTCGCTCGTGTTTGCATAGCTGATTTGTTTTTATAAAGTGTTAGTACCGATACTGGACAAAAGCGTTAATTATTGCTATATAACCTGTAGGGTCCCCATTAAATTTTAAAATGTTTTGCCCCTTTTCCCCAATGAAATGGCGAGTCCCAAATGTGATGTATATTTATTTTTTTATAGAGACAAACTATCACAATCCATCTACGTTATTATTATTATTATTATTATTATTATTATTATTATTATTATTATTATATTTTGTTGTTGTTGCTGAAATTGTTGTTGTTGTTGTATAACGCCATTTTTCAGCGCATGATAGGCTATACATCGCGGCCAGTAAAACTGGTGGAGGAAGAACCAAGGAAAACCCCGGGAAGAACCACCAACTCACTGGAAGCTACTGGAAAGCTATCTCACGTATTCACATTAGCTGAGCTCGAGATTCGAATCCACACATACAGAGGTGAAGGTGAGCGTTTTAGACCACTTGATCACCCGGGACCCCGCTACAGTATTGTAAAAATAATAGTGCAGAAGTTGTGCGTTAACGAATTTTGAGCCCCCAGTCAGCGAAGCCAACAACATACATATATATAACAACTCAAAATTCAGTGAGTACAAATTTTCATAAAATTAAAGGAATAAAACTAATAAATATATTGAACATAAAGTATTCACTCTCTGTCAGTACAATTCACATAGTAATCGACTCAATTAATCGAAATCCCATTTAACGTTTGTCCATCGTCCGAAATTTCACGATCTGTATGTCAGAGTCATTATTCTTCGCGATGTTTCGTAATGGTCTCAAATGTAAAGTGATAAATATGCTAAGAAAAGAATGTATGCATCCTTAAAGAGTTGAATTAGAATAACTATTAGTTTAACAAAGTATTTTAGCTGTATTCTTGTGATAAGACAGGGTTGCGTGCTAAGCCCAATTTTATTTAGTTAAGAAGAAAATGTAGCAAAGGCATACTTATCACCATAGACAATGGAGCACTAGATGCTTTCATGAACGCAGATGATATGGCTAACTGTTACGATACAGTTATATTACTGCAACAACAAATGGATATAATAGGAAGCTTTTATGATACAACTGGCATGGAGGTAAACATCAACAAGATAAAAATAATGTTATTTAGAAATGGTTGATATGTGAAGAGAACGGAAATATGGTATTTCAATGAAGAACGAATTGAAGTAGTGCCTTATTATAAATATATGGGATTATTTTTTACACCGAGGTTGAAATGGTCTGTGGCTAAACAAATGTTAGCTGCACAAGCCCAAAAGACTATGACACGACTATTTTATTTTCAAAAGCAGTTCGGGTAATTTCATATAAGACGTATATTTAAAACATTTGACTCAATGATTAAATCAGTATTATATAATGGAGCTGAAATATGTGTATTTGAGTACTCGAACGATATTGAGGTAGTACAGTTTCAATTTTGTGAAGTTTACCTTAACAAATGTTGCATGTTTCCCTCTTAAATTTTATACCCCGCTCCCATTCGATTTGTCCGCTTGCGTTGGTTTGACTGCTAAGATGAACACAAATGACACCTGCATTACCTTCAAACAAACCTACGGAGAGCAGCAAACTATAAATCTAATGAAGCCTATATTTTGCCATTTAACTGATTTTAAAGACAGAAACCTGCATGTAGAAGATGACAGCTGAATACTGTATCTATTATTGTGTTTTGTATTTTTACGTTGCATTATCCAGTCAGAGTAATACCTATTTTTGTTGATGGGTGTTATCACACTGGTAAAATAGGACTCGCGACTTTACAACAGTTGTGCATAACATCCCACAACACCGTGTCAGGTGGTGTTAAAGGGAATACGTAAACTCAGGATATTTGAAATATCAATCAAAATCCCATTTTATTTTGTTCCTTTAGTTCAATATGTATGTGATACTGAGTAATAAAAATTAGTTAGTTTAATGCGTCCAAGCATTAACAAGTAATTTTTTTGCAGGATTCTTTTATAAAAACCTGCAAGTTTTCTTTTTAGAAAACCAGTATTTGTCTATTTCTACACCTCATTCACCACCACCCCAAAACTTCATGTAGGATGTTAAAGGTTGGATATATTATCCCTGTTTTGTTAAATAGACTGTAGCCATCTCAAGTGCTTAAAATATTAGAAGATGCCTCCCATGTCACGTATCTTCATTTCTATGTTAGACTTAACATAAGGACAAAAAATATCCAAAACAGATCTTAGAAAAAATCAATTAAAGAAAGTAAAAAAAAAAAATAAATACCGTTATTTGTTTTGATGTGGTTCATACAAGTAATCCGGAAGAGGAGTTTAATTGGTCAGCACAGATGTTGGTAGATTACAGTTGTAATGTTACATTCTTTGCTGAGCAAAGTGTTTGGGATAATAATGATAATTGTATAATATTTGGTATTTATGTTTAGTGTTAGTCAATTCCAACCACACATTTGCCTTGGAGAGAAGAAGCCGAAACAGAATTTGCTTGTAGATTTTACATTATATAATCATAAGCTTAAGTCATTTCAACGATCTGTTATACTTTATTGCTCAGTCACATTTTAAATTTGAGTTTAGATATATTGTCAATGAAGTCTAGACAAGGCCACCCATTTAAAGGCATTAGAACAAAACCTTTTGAAAGGAGAAGGGCAGAACCAAAATGTTCTAACAGGACTTTCTTGAAAAGCTACAGTGACAATAAAAGTTCTTACCCCTTGAGGGGACTCCATGTTAACACGCCAATTCCTTCATTCTTGCAGACCATAAATTCCTCCCACTCTGACTGCCGGCAAAGAAGATTGTATTGTTGCTATAAGAGAGAAATATATGCATTGTAAAGTAAGGCATAAATCTGTTATCGTTTAGTTCAAACGACTTTAGAGGGAACACGTGTTTGGCAGCATTAACTGTAGAAGATGACAATAACGAAGTGTTTACGAGTTATTAGACAAATAAGTTAATTTTCATAGTTTATCTTGATATGTCTGACACAAATGTTACCACTGAGTCATCATCCATTTCAACCTCAGGCGAGCCATTAAAATTGACATTCTGAATTATGTCACCATCTCTATACATGCTGCCTGGTTTCAAAATCACTCATTAAGGACCTAATCTTCTAGTTTAACGATAGTTTATTTTATTAAGCATAATCCATACCTGAATGAATGGTAGTTCGACTGATAGTAATGTAACTGCCGACCAAAAGCTCTGTATTTCTCTCTTTGCCTCCATTTCTCCGGATTCGTACATTTAGATGAGGTTGACTGCTCAGATAATGTATTAAACTGACCATTTATAGGCCTAAAGCCAGGCTAATCACATGCAAAGGTGTCGATTTTAAGTAAAAAGTGACATTCTCACAGTCATGATGGGATTAATCTGTTAATAAAACTGTATCTTCCCAAACGTTTTAGCATAAATCATGGTATGGGTTTGTAATCAGAAGCTACGACTGTCACTTTACCCTTAGTCTTGGTTAACAAGAATCAGTTATAATATTGTTTCCTTGCATTAAATTCTTTATTTTCTGGTTTTGTTATGTCCCATAATGACACAATCTTACTTGAAAGCTATCACAGCACTTGTGTAATGTGGCCTAAAACAAACATTCAGTGGGAGTTAATCTGGGAATCCAACCACCATCCTTCTGATCAACGACGTAACCATTGAGCCATCATGGCACCTCATATTCAAGAAGCATCTGTAATCTTTTTCTAATGAACCGTACCTTCCACTTTGTCGCGTGAATTACATCCTGATCAAATCTCAAGAAAGTGAGTCTCAATTCTGAAATGTGTACGCTATTCCCATACAATGCATACCCAATAAGAAACAGTAGAGAACAAGTCTCACATGACACCCTGTACTGGCAGATCAAGGTCTGTATCATTCATGTCATGCACATAGCGTAGCGTCCAATCTGTAAGTGTATTATGGGATGTAGAGCCCTGGTCTACATTGTGTGTAGTTAAATGTTTTTTCATACACTCGTTACAGGGAATATACGATATAAATACATACGCACACTAATAATCCTGATACTTCTTTGAAATAATGTATGATCTATTAGGTTTTAAGCTAAAACGTCTCTGAAAGTAAGCCATACCTGTAAGCTGATTGGTTGACTGAGTCCACTGTATTGTGCAAAGTCAACAATTTTCTGCAGTTGCCAGCCGCAGACATTGCTGAAACCATAGTAACGGACCTTACCACAGCGCACAAGATCATCAAAGGTCCTCACGGTTTCCTCTACTGGTACAGCATTGTCCCACACATGAGCCTGAAAAGTGATATAACATTAGAAAGTATTTCCGAATACTCCAATTATTCGGTGCGTTTCTTTAAAGTTGTGTGCTGGACGAATTGCCGGTTTATCTGTTATTTGGTTCCAGATACGTTTTGCAAACAATGCATTAAAAATTATGACAGTTGTTATACTGAACAGAATGAATCTTGGTAAAATATCACATTGTCGATGAAATAAATGTGTTACGAACATATGGTCTTAAACTAAATAACAGAAAAGTTCGAAAACCAACAAGTTTTGTAAAATTCAACAAATAATTTATTTCCATTGAATGCGCAGTGACAATTTAAAATGAACTTCTATGGTGAATTAAATCCTAAAAAGTCCTAAACGTTCTATCTCAGGTCCAAACTTATACAGTAATCTGAATGAATTACAGTGGTGTTCCGAATGAAATTCAATTTTCATGAGCTGATGTACTAATAGCCTGGAATAGTGTGCTAAATGTCTTGATGTATCGCAATGATATAATTCAGAACGTTTCTAAATGAATTGAAAATAATTCCAAAATTGTGATTTGGTAATTTCAGTTAATAGTTTAAAGAAACAAATCTTCTCAAATATTAACTGAAACACAACTGAAATTGATTCCACTGCGACTGGTGTTAAGATATGGAATGACTAATTCTGTTTATCACTATCTTAACATATAAAACTAGAGTCAGAAACATAACTAGCATGAGGGTCATTGTCCCATCAAATTCATTTTCAGTACAATATAAGTTGCAACCAAGGTAAGGATTCTTACTTAAAATTTAGTAAAAACATGTAAAACGTCAGGTAGCCCATGTATTTCCCAAGGGGAATGCCGGTGTCCTGAACTCAGTTCCAATTAAACATATTCATCTATAAATAATAATTTTGATATATAATCTACAATCATAGACACAATTAGCTATGCAATATGTTGTTTATAAACAAAAGTCATTAGTCAGATAGGACCAAGATCCTACTCTAATTTATGGACATAGGTTAATCACACAATACAAATTAAAGATATACATAACATATAATCATTGACAAAAGCCAACACACGATACAAATTAAATATACATAACAAATGGCTAAATGTATTCAACTGTGTACTTGATGGTTAAGTTTACAAATGTGTCAAAGACAGAGTCAATGTTAAAGTGTTTTCAAGGACGACTTGGGTATGGTTTTAAAGAGGTTTCCTGACCACGCGGAGACCGCACTCGGTCCTTCAGATCGTTATGGAAGATCTGCTTCGGTAGTCGCTCGTCTGATATCCTTTTGATGTGTCCTGCCCATCTCAACTATGATTTCTTCAGCATACTGTGGTTACTGATAATGCCCTGCCCGTGTTATAGCCTCTGTATCTGGGACCTTGTTATGCTGTCTTATCTTCATTAAATTCCTCAGGATGCCCAGTCGAAATGATTCAACCTATTGGCATGACGTCTGTACACCATCTAGATTTCTCATGCATATAGCAGGAGATGCAAACAATAAATTTGTATTTCTTCAGTTCTGTCTGAAGACTGATGCTTCCGTACTCCCCTAAATTTGCACATTGTCTGCCGAAGGGCACACTTGCTTTGGCTATTTTAGCGTTGGTATTATCATCGCTGTGGACTACACGTGACAGTGTGTTGCTGATGTAGATGAATTTGTCCAATGCCAGGAGGGTTTGGCTATTCAGTGTGATGGTAGTCTGTAAGTACAGTTTTCCTGGTACAGGTTGCCGTAACACCTCTGTTTTCTTGAAACTTGGATTAAAACCATACTTGACAAATGGTCCATGCACTGTTACATTCCAGACCCGGATTTGGTACTCAGGGAACAGTTGTTTGCCGACTGGAGATCCCGAACTGAAGTCTTAGCCCGCAATCTCTTCCAATTTAAAAGCTTGCCATCGGTATCTCATGTCGATCCCAGTGACATAGTCACGGAAGGCATCAGTAATCATGTCGGAAAACATCATACTGACGACAGTTGGGGTCAACACGCAGTTGTGCTTGATCCTATTGGTGACTTGAGATGGTTCAGATGACTCACCGTTGTCGACGATGCGAACGAGATTGCGATTGTGAAATTGCAGAACCGTTATGATGAATTGCTATAGGCAACCAAATTTTCGCATGACCTTCCAGAAGAAATTCGTGTGCAGGTTATACGTTTGTTCCTGACATTTCTTCTGGAATTGACAAGCTGCAAACACCATGTATGTGGCCTCTCGTCCTTTCCTGAAGCCACACTGACTCTCAGGCATATTTCCTTGATCGATATGATGCACAAGGAAATTGAACATAATGCTGGGGAGGATTTTGCTAGCTATTGACAGCAAGGAGATGCCTCGATGGTGTCGCTTCATTGCATGTTGCATTTCCGCTTCTATAAGTGGACGATGGATGCATCCTTTTACTCCTGAGGTATAGTTCCTTTAATCAACATTAACTGGAAGAGTTGTTATCTTCTGAGCCATGCGTGACCCTCCGGTTTTGTAGACATCTGTTGGCACAGCATCTACTCCAGGTGGCACAGCATCTACTCCAGGTGCTTTGTCATTTGATAGCAGGTCAATGGCTTTCTCTGTTTCAGTCAGCACTTTGAGTTTGTACGTGAAGTCTTCTTGATATTGTTAAAAACTGTCTTCTTAGATGATAAAGTACTGTCGTTATATTTTCTCGTTTAGTAGTCTCCGCACGTCAGCATCGTCCTCACCAAACAGTCTTGTATTTATGTGGTGTGAGGCCAATGGGTTTAGTTTCAGCCGAGAAAATCGAGTCTCTAAAAGGATGCATGGTTTTCCTCGATATTCTATGAGTTTGCATCAGCTCTTACTAGATAATTGCACACTTCTTCAACAAAATGTCTGGCATTCTTCTTTTTGGGAACTTTTTCGTATTGTGGTCGTCTTATTGGCTGAAGCTGGATATTGAGCTTCGAGAAAATGAGCCTGTGGTCAATCCAGCATTCTGAACTTTTCATGGCCTCGGTCACTCGGACATGCTGCCTGTTTCTTCTTTTGACTATGACGTAGTCAATGAGATGACATTGCTTGAAGCACGAGAATATCTAGGAAGATTGTGTAGTTGATCAGGAGGTTGTATTCAGAGCATTTCCTCCGTAGCAGCAGTCCCTTGTTACTTCATAGTCCTAAGTTATTTTTTTCAGTGATACCTGGCCATGTCTGGTGATCTGGATAACTCTAGCATTGATGTCACCGTGGATGATGTGCTATTCTACCTTCTGGGACAAGAGACCCAAATCATCACAAAATATGTCCTTGAGCTTATCTAGGTTCGTCATGGTGGTGCATAGGCGCTGATGATCATTTTGCTTCTTTTTCCACACAGTGGAATCTCATTTGCACGAGTTTGCCATTCACGCTCAGTAGTAAATTTGTGACCTTGCTGCATAGATGTGATTTGGTGGCAAACTCAACACCGTGTTCACTTTGTTATTCTTAACTTCGGTCACACCAGATGGAGGTATAGCCGACTCCTACTTCATTGAGTTGTCTTTCCTCTGTCAAGTGAATTTCACTCAGGACCGTTATTTGGATGTTGAATCTGTCCATTTTTGTGCCAACTAGAACTGTTCTACTATGTGGTATACCTGTTGATGTCTGTCCATTAGAGTGCGCACATTCCAGGCACCTGTAACATTTTTGTATGATTTTCGATTGCTAAAGTGGGATGCTGCCATGGTTTATTTGATGCAACCAATATGTAAGGCTATTTTCTTATCCTCTTCATTTTGCTACGGAGGTAAGCTGTACGATCCTAAACAGTGCATCACAGTCGGCTCGAGAGCTGCCAGGTTCCAAATCTCTATCGCTTCATTGAACATGACCTAATACTTTGCACCGGTTGTTTTGTGCTTTGCCGCTTGCCCCGGACTTTAATGGCGGGGTGGGGTGGGACTCGGGGAGATGATGTCATCACTTGCGCGTGAGTAGGATTTAAGTGAGGGAACTCGGACTCCTTTGTCCAGGCCATTGAATCCAGTAGTATAACGATGTCGAGACTCATGGAGATAAATCTGTATGCAGTGGATTGCCATCAAGTTTTGATGCAACTGGGCCGATGCTCCGCGCTGTCCATAAAACTCTTGACATAAGGTTTTCAGCCGGGTGTTAGGATGGATGAGCATATATGCTCGACAGCCTGATCCACCAGAGTGGACTTTCCAAGGGGCAGCTGTCCGCTCTGAGGCAACAGTTGTGGGTATTGCTGTCTACTGTTACTTACGGTGGCAGGCATAATCTGACCTGCTCAGGTCAAACCCATATTTACTCTATACGCTACTCATTTCTACACTGGTTTCCATTTTTCATATAATTAATACAGTGAGTGCTATATTGAGGTGAACAGCCTGAGTGATTTAAAGGAACCAAGTTACTGATTTGAGATTAAATTCGATTCTCGAGCAAGAGAAAACGGACTTTGTCAGAAGCAACCTGGCGAGTTGATGTAATAATAACGTTTGAAAAATGGACGAAGTTTGACGTTTTAACACACAGGTAGTTTCAGAGAAATGACAATTGAAGAAACCAAAATGTAGTTTATTGAAATTTGAAGTTTTAATACATCGGTAAGTTTCGAGGAATGACAATCAAGGAATCCAACACGGTAAGGCATTTTATCATTGTAATTCATATTGAAAATGATATGTTGGAGAGGGGCAGTGCTTATGATTTATCCTTCTGATTCGTGTGATGCAGGTGACATACACATATTTTATGATTTGCATGAGAAAATAAATAGAAACAGCGTTTAAAGTAAAAAACAAAGAGTAACTACTTGATAGAGTTTTTCACTAAAACTTTAATGACATTATTCAAGACTTGAACTTCATTATATTCATCATTTGTGAGTATTAGAAATAGGATTTAATCGCGTTATATCTTTAAAAAGATTTTTCATATGATGAGAAAACAAATTTACAAACAATAACTTGATTAAATAAATACTTCAAGCGAACATATTTAATATTCAATTTTTTTATTCAGGAAAGCCCCTCGAAAAATCTCTGAAATATTTTAAAAACCTTTTCTGAGGCGGGAGATGAAGGCTTTCTCTCAGTGCCCAACCATTCAACTTCGGCATATTCTGATCTCAATTTATGTTGTGCAATATGTTGCGGAACGAGCTAAGCTACTCAAACGCAATAACGCATTATGTCATAAGACAAAATAACACAGCAGTTTTGTGACAACTCTTAATTCATTGATCTGAAAGAGAAACTTGCCTGCATAATGTCGATGTAATTAGTCTTAAGCCGAGCTAAACTTTCTTCCACACTTTGCACAATGTGTCGTCTGCTCAGTCCAACGTTGTTGACATCACTTATGTCCACAGGGAAGCGACATTTAGTGGCTACAACGATCCTATCACGCTGCGTCCTGAGAATAAAGAAATAAACACAAGAAGACCTAGGACTGAATGTCATGTTCACATTTAAATGAAACACTATACATTTAACCACAATAAGACTTCGAGAACAATGCCACTGTTGCAAGCAACAGTAAAGCGAATGACTATATGACTTCTTTTTTACAAAATCAAGCTAAAATTCAACAACAACAACAAAAAGAAAACAAACAAACAAGAATCAATTAACCATAATAAAATGGTTACTAATACTGACGGATTTGCTTGCTCCTCACTAAACTGGAATCAAAAGTAATAAACGTTTTTCTTTTTGTTTCTTACAATCTGGCTACCGCTAAACTGCCCTTGGCTGTACCCAAAAATTCATATTACTGTACAAGCTACTCTTCATTCTGATTCTACTGTGTGCTCATGCAACACGAATTCCCCACCACACTACATGAAAACTAATATGAAGGAGGAACTTCACCAGACAAGGGTAATGGTATATATCTCTACCCACATTTTGAATATCACGCATGAGTAGGGATAGAAATAATTTGAAAACTAAGTTTTTGCCTGACAACTAGCTATGAAAAGTTCACCTACACATTGTTTGATTGTCCTAGCAAGTATTTCAGTTGCCTACAATATATATATATATATATATATATATATATATATATATATATATATATATATATATATATATATATATATATATATTCCTAATTGATTACAGTACTTGTAACTCACCATCAGTCTCACTAATGGGAAGTATTACACAGATTTACAGAATTATTTAATCTATCTGATATAAAAGAATAAAAGGTAATGGAAAACAAAATTTTATAAAGTTTTGTTATTCAACAGCTCTCTTATAGCTGGCTACCCCTGACCAGAAACTTATCCAAACATTTTTGTTTATCTTACTTCACATCATTAAAGTCAACGTTATCATTAATAGGAGACTGTGTCTAAACAGGTAGTTAACTGAACAGTTTCCATGTGGGATTTATGTTACCTTAGTCATTATCTAAAAGCCAATATAGTATGAAAAAACAATTGCGATTGGATTAATTCTATAAACTTGCCATATTATTGTAACTTAAGTTAGCCAAAAGAAACCGGTGTCACATACTCTTCAGCGAGCGCTCATTTATGAAACTGGCTAATCAGAAAGTGAATTACGTGGTCATATCCATAATGCAGGCCAAAGATGAAACGTACGCCTACAATGTTTGGTGTCTTTATAAAAAGAGGAATGTTCACGAGTCTTGTTTCTTTAAGGGTCTACTCTGAGGGGCTGGTAGTATATACAGCAATTACTTAATGAGATAATGAGTCGCCGACACACGTGGATTAGTACTGCCTCTTAGCAATCATCTAGTATTCAGCTATGAAATTATATGAAGACGATTCAGGTAGTTTGTTGCTGGTACCGATAGGGACAATTTAATTACTAAAGTTTTGCATCGGACACTATATAAATACCATTATAATTTTTAACATGATCATTTTTGTTTTATTTTTCGGTTGCCTAATTTGGCATTAGCATTGGCAAAATTGGTAATCCAGCATTAAAGTTTAGTTGCCCCATGTAACCAAATTCCCTTGAGTGATATTTTAGAAAAAGTCATTTAAAAGTTTTTCTATGTTTAGCAATGGTGGGCATATTTGACTGGATCGTCAACGTTTGAAAACGTTGAAAGACCTTCAAGCCAGGATGTCTTCCATTAATTTTGGTCAAATTCTGTTCAGTGGTTTTGAGAAGACACATGCAAAATATTTTTTTTTTTGGTAACGGCAGCCATATCTGATGGCAGATTGATACCATTGAATAAATAAGAAAGAACCTGATGTCAAGATGTTTTCTGTCAAAGTAAATTCTACAGCATGTTTAGAAACAGTGATAATGGACGACAAGCTACTCACACCCAACATTAATTGGTTCTGACTTAACGGGTGTGGAATACAGTGTCAAACAGAGATACCATAATAACCACACTTCATTCAAATCTGTCCAATGCTTTTAATTCTGAACTCAAAGATGAAATCTCACTTAAAAAGTATAATTGTTAATAAAGAAACGTGTAAATGCAATTTTTATTCCGAAGGATAGAAAAAAGATAGTTTTACGTACTTTTGTAGCCAGTTGCCAATGATTTCCTCTGACTTCCCTCCAGTATAAATATTGGCTGTATCGAGGAAATTTCCACCAAGTTCCACATATCTATCTAGGATCTGATGAGACTTTTCTTCATCTAACTGTGTACTGCATTCAAACACCTGATGAAAAGAATAAATGTTTAAAAATAATGTTCTGAATTTGACCATTTATCATAAATCCTTTGATCCCAAGGAATTTTCCGTGTTTCCATCAGAAGGATTTTGGAAAATCTAATACCACTCTATTAATGCACCTGTAGATATAAAACTTCATACATATATTACACACACGCACGCACACACAGGCTAGCAAGCACGCACACACGTGGAGCATATAAATAGCAAGTTAATTTGTGCATGTAACACACTCCATCGTCACTGCAGTCCCAACAGTGTTCAAGTGAAACATGTCTATTTAACACTGAAACTTGCAATATTAATTGAAATGATATGAAATTTATCCAGCTCATCTCAAGCATTTATATACATACTCATACCAAATATATTCTGTACAAGTCAAAAGGTTCAGAGGATTGTACATGTATTAATAAAAGGCTGCAATGAAAAGTTAAATTAAAAAAAGGAAAAGCCGATAAAGCGACGTAGCTAGAAATCTTTGTTAGTAAACCAAGAACCTCATTTTAATTGTCTGATGTGATCTCCACACCCAAGTTACGGCTTCTCTGAATATGGCAAACTCAAAGAAATGGTCCCCTTCCTCTCCGAGGCTTGACGCCCCGACGGTATCATCCGCCCCCTTACGACGGCCCTGGATGGACAGAGGATCCATAATTAATATTATCATGAATTTGTCTTTTCATGCCCAGTAAGTGTATTTATGATTATAGAGTGGGAATTGTAATAGTTTCTATATTATAACATAGCAGCTAAGTTCCTGGGGTATAGAGATATCTCCCACGAAACCTAGCCTATGTGTTGGCAATTGGGGCACTGATTACAGATGCTGATTTTTAGAAAAGTGAGACATACAAGTTGAATTATTTGAAACATATGTAATTTCACCCCATACAACCTGTGCCACACCCCAGAGAATGATGAGACTATACAAATTAGTATTGGCACAGTCTACACCCCCATAGGTATCTGACTGATCCACATTTCACGTGTCCTGTTTTAACAGCATAAGAGACGCTCAAGGACACGTAGTACTGTGGTATTTAAAATAAAGGGTCATATTTCATAGCACACTAATTATATATGAAATCATGCTTCATCATTTAACTGCCTAAACATAACAAAGCAGAATGTTGCAAAACCTAAAATAACATCAGCACCTAAGATTAGTTAACAATTAAAGATTAACAATCATATATCATCAGTAGGCACTACAGAACATTAGTAGTGGTAGAAGTAGTAGTAGTAGTAGTACTGGTATCAGTGTTAGTATTATTTTTGACTAACTTTCGTACTTACGCAAGTAAAATCTCAAGATAATAACTAAAAGCATGCAAATATGTCACTTACACTCACGTGCAGTGATTATTTCGGTAATTTGCGGCGGCTTTTGAAGTATTTAATCTGAAAAGTTTTCGATGAAAAAGACAATTTCTCTCAGCTTATAAACTCTTTCAAGCATACTCAACATTTCTATTTAAATCTCTTTTCTGTGGAACAATAAACGTTATTGTGCTGCATAATTATGTGGCAAAGACACACGGACAGACACACCCGGTACAGTACCAACCCGAATTTGAATAGCGGCTTGAAACAAATACGGAAATCTTTATGGAATTATTCCTCTTTTAATAACCAATTAATTTGACAATGCTGTACAAACCGAAGGTTGTCTGATTACCCATTGTCAAATGAAACTTAAATCTTGAATATAAAGCATGACACAAAAGTGGAATTTTGGCGATGAAAGGCGATTACTCCAAAGACGAAATCAATATTCTTCCAAAGGAAATACAAACAACCATCCAAATAATTTGCACAGATCCATCCATCTATCACTTAAATTGCTAGTGTGAGATGCACTATTTTGAAGTGAGAATATAAATAGGCACAACGCTCAAATGTTAGCTATGGAGTAACTCTCTCGGGTGACAATTTTCAAATCAGACTCTAGATTTTTCTTTCTTATAGATGCAGGGTTTACGTGATAATGCACATTGTGTGGGGTAAGGGCGAATTTCATATACGCTGGAAACTCTTTCCTTCCCACGACCAGATAAAAAGGAGGTGCGGGTTTATCGGAGTTGTATCCGCTGCAAAAACAGATTAAAATCTTTTATCAGAAATAAATCTAAAATGTAGTCGAGATTATTCTCATTGCCTTTTTGTTCGCTTTCGACGTAGACGAGAGAGAGAGAGAGAGAGAGAGAGAGAGAGAGAGAGAGAGAGAGAGAACCTACATATAATTTTCATAATGTAACTTTTAAATTCGGATAAGTGTATGCCTATACAGGAACTTTTAAATCAAAAGATAAGCTGGATTTCCAGCATTATCATTATTTTCTGTTTCTTTATAATTTTAGAACTTGATTTTGATCTGTAACAGAAGTAATTGAAAGTGGTCCATCACATACATTTTTAATACAATTTCCCCAAAGAGATTACATAAAAATATTCTAACCTAAAAGCTGTCAATTTCTACAACACATTTGAAAAGTATGGGCAGCACTCATATTTTATAGAACAAAAATACCTTCGAGCCACTGGACCACACAGACAGTTATTGAATATAAAATCAAACAAAACTACCATCGAGTTATTGGACTGCACGTTAGTGTCTTGGTTGTTAATAAAATAAACAAGTACTGGGCCACCCAGGCCATAAAGGCAATTTTCTATCTGCTGTAGAGAGGGCTCACATATGAGATTTTATGTTTTAAATTGTTTAGTTGCTTACTTGTAATATTGCAAAATAAATGATATCTCATAAATTCTGTATCTACACTAGATAGAGCAAACAGACTAAAATATATTGTTACCATACACAGAGAAAGTCAACAAATGACACATCAGTGAAACACTTACCCGGTATTTATACCACAAATATCATCTGCTAGAAAGTCAACAAATGACACATCAGTAAAACACTTACCCGGTATTTATACCACAAATATCATCTACTAGAAATGAGTGAGAGCATAGAACACACATCCAACAGTATTTGTTTCAAATTTTTGCTACCACTCTACAAACTATTTTCGCACAATTCATTCAAAGACAGTCTGGATTATATCATTGTCATACATCAAGACTGCTGGTACATCATCGTATTCAAGACTATTTATACACCAGCACATTCAATATTGGAATTAATTTGGAACACTCTGTAAGTTTTATTAGACTATGGATATAAATTTTGAGATTATTTGGGATTTAATTCACAATACTCTAAGTTCCCCTTAAAGCTTTACTTTTAAACTTAGAGGAATAAATTTATTTGTTTATTTTACTAAACGTGTTGGTTTCGCTTCTTTCTGTTACTTAGTTTAAAACCACAATTTCATAATAATAATTATTATAACAAAAAGAGTTTGGGGGAGGATAATCGAAAACCAAACACAGTGGAGATAGCAAACATTCCAACCAGTGTGGATCACAACACAAAATTTCGTCTACTTGAAACATGCATTTCCAGTTAATTCCCTTCGTGACTGCAATTTATAACATTAACACAATACATGCAAATTTATTTATACTTTCGACATAATCTTTGACACAGATAATTGTGTTTATGATGCTACGATATTTGCATCATAGCTGTGGCATGCTTAGCAGTCTGGATGGGTTAGGCGCCTGTCTCGATTGCAGATTCGCTAGAATCTACAAACATTTAGAGGGTTCGGCATAATTTATTCCGTTGTGGACATGACCTCGGGGGTCAGAGGTCGATTCCGCCTCTGAAGGTATTAACACTGTCATTCGAAACTAGTGGTTGCTGTTCCGTTTATGTTCTCTAAATATTTCGAAACTAAAATATTCACCTCAACTTTTGACAACATTTATTAAAAAAATTAATTATATATTTGCTTTACGTTCATCTAACATATACGCTGTTAAATATTGTTACCAGCCTATGCTCTTAAAATACGTAACAGAAAAGAGTGATAGGCAACAAGCTTTGTAAAATTCAACAAATAACTTATTTCCCTAGCATACAAAGTGAAAATGAAAAAAAAAAAAGAACTGCCTGAATTGTGAATTAAATCCCACAATAATCCAATATTTACAGACACAAGTCGTAGTAATTTAAAGTCCTCAATAAATTTCAGTAGAAGTCCAGAATAATTCCAAAAAAGGAAGGCGATGATGTGTCTATGGTAGCTTATAGAGTGTTGATGTGTCAAAAGTTTTCTGTTGAATCACAGTAATATAATTCCAGGTTTGAATTCACTATAAAGTCCAGTGAATGTGTCTATCCAAGAATATTATGAGAGCACTTTTGTATTTACAGAGAAAATAATCACTTGGATTCAATAATTTCAAGAAATGAAATTCAGCCGAACCGGGCACAACATATAATACAATTTCATAGTAATGGATCTTCAAGCAAGACTGAAAAAATCCTCTCAGTTACAAGGTTATATAGTTCCTTGCTTGACCCCAGATCAAAATTATCATTTTCTAAAACAAAACTAATGAAAAATAACCTTCTAGAAGGATCCTGATGTTTACAGAATAAAAACCATAACCTAGATCAAGTAAAATGCACTAAGGAAATTCTAACTGTTCAGGTAGATAGACCATCAAAATTATAATTTAGATAAATACAGTAATTGTTTAATTTAATTTCTGTGATAACAGATGACGTATGGAAAATAGAATACATCCGTACACGTGCATTAAATATTGCAAGGGGGAAACTGCAGTATGGAGAGCGATTATATTAAGCCCAATAAAGTGATCCAGGCAGGGATATGTAGACACATTTACACATTGATCACGTTTGCTTGAACCATTGCAAGGTAATTAAAACGCGGTGACCCGAATGAATAAAAAATTGGATAGTACCATTATGGTGGAATACGATTGTTCAAAAGTGATGGCATGATAGATAAATAGAAATAACGGAAAGACTCTATATGTCAAAGAAATGCTTGAAGTAGAATTATTTGAATATAAATTCTTATACAGCAGTCTGTATAACTATGTGGATATAATGTTGCGAAAAATCCAGTATGCTCGTTTTAGTGATATAGAAAGTATCGTTGTAACGTAAACACAAAAACGTAACAGTGATATGCAACAATCACATATAATCTGGACACTGCAAACAGTTAAAGACATTCCATCAAGGTTTTGTTTGTACCTCAAATCTATCCATAGGTTTATATATTGAACGTTTACAAAGGTACTGATTGTATTTATGTGTTTGGCAACATGCTGTTCCGATCGTAAAGCTAGTGTATTAATGATAATGAAAATGCATGACTTGTGGTTGAGACAGATGACGATGAGACACATTTTCATTCAACCAAATGTTGTTATTATTATTATTATTAATATTATTATTATTATTATTATTATTATTATTAGTAGTAGTAGTAGTAGTAGTAGTAGTTGTAGTAGTAGTAGTATTTGCTGTTATTCATGTTTAGTTGTTGTCTAGTCGTTGTTTTGCTGTCGTCGTTGATGTCATTATGGTTGTCAAGCTCGTAATCTAACGATGCTTTTCTTCCCTTTATTTTATCATCTCGCGTGAAATAGCAGCTTGAAATGATATTTTAGTGAACACAACACACAATTATTCAAACCGAGAGAATAACTATCCATATTTATGTTTAGTACCAAAAGTGGATGGCGTATTTTCTAAGCATTTCCTGTTATTTGTTTAAATTTTTATTATAAAAGCTTGTCGTATTTGTTTGGCATTAATATATATTCCGCTTGTCTTCAAAACAAAATAAAAATAAATAAGCTTAAGAAAGAACTCTTAAGGTTTTGGGGGAGGAAATATATTCTTTATTAATATGAAAATCGAAATAGTAATGCAAAACGCAGTTAGAGAACCTAGCCAAGAATGAATGTGGCCTGTAATAGGGCAGATGATGACGATACAACTGAAGTGATCCTTTAATACCGATTCAAGCAGTTTGCAGGCCAACACACTCTTGTTGAAGCCGCGAAGATGAAGGCTCAATGTGCTGTCAGTTGTCAGAAAACTCGTACAGACTTCCCGAAGGGTGGTGGGGTTCGAGGCTTTCCTGGAATCTTGTAGATGACTGAAACAAGCTATCCATTTTTAATGTTGAGCTGCGCATCCACGATGATGATGACGTATTGGTACATGTTTAATATGTTTTGTAGCGTTACACCTTCGTTCGCGTGTTCGATGTGCCAGGTCAACTGCGAGACAACCAATGAGGCCGGACTATTTATATGGCATTTGGCCATTCAACGGCTCGGAGTAGAGTTACACTAAGAAGCGGTTTTTAAACACGGCGGCAATACACGCGTCGGGTTAGGTGGCAATTGCGGAATTACCAGCGCCGACACTTATAGCGTGAACGTTGGCATTTTGCATTCCCTGATAGGCAGCTTAGATCATTTTTTTTTTTGGTCAGCCAGAGATCCTTGTGGATACCCAAGAAATTGGCATCGATAATGCCGGCGAATTCGACCCCTGCAAGCCTTACAATGATCGTTTGAAGATAGTGTGGGGGATGTTTTTTACGATTGTGCTGTTGGCGTCAACGGCTCCATTGTGCCGCGGGTCAGAACAATTGTGAATACCATCCCGCTGGTGTCGGGCAAAATACCATCGTTCCAGCCGAGGTTGGAAAATAATCAGTAAGCTGATGATGTTCGTTAATGATGCATGGTTTTCGTCACAATAATTGTTTCTTTGGCTTTCTATCCTTACATCAAGAGCGCTGCGGAGGGAGCGAATTGGATTCAGTCTGTTGTCATATCGGGGCATGCTGGCGGAGGTATTGGAATTAACGTGCCCTCTCATTAATATTAGTGCGTAGATACGCGACATGCCATATAGCAAAACATGGCTGAAAACGAGTCTGGCCTTGAGATGCGATATCTTGACCAACCAGTAATGAAGAAATAACATTTGCTACAAAAGTCAATGAAGCAGAAGAGTTTCAGACGAAAAGAAACATTTTTGGGCCAACGGCAGCCAGGTACCAGCCGGATTGTGGAAAAAAAAACGTATCCGCAAGAAGACTAGAACAAGGCCTAACGAGTTTTATGAGTATCTTAAAGACTTGTGTTTGGAAAGCACAAATCAGTCTAAAATATTTGGCAAAGCAGAAGGGAACTCTCGCAGTAAAATTGGGTTCAAAATGGTTTCTGCTAACAGTGAAAAGCTTTCTAAGTAAATTCTTAGCCCCAACCATGCAAAAACGGCTCTGAGAAGGTGTGTGTAGTTGACATCTGAAGCACAAAGGAACCTCGAGTCATCTCAAGAAGAGATCCCGACCGAAATAAACAGGCAGATAGATGCTAAACTACTCTTTTTTTCGGTATCGGAGTACACAGCAGACTCGGAGGTGGCGGTGTTTAACTCCGGCTTCTGCATGACGCAAGAACTTCTCGTGGTTGCCGAGGCTAAAGTTATCGTGCTTGTCAATGGCCTTGACGGACATTAAAAAAAAAAATCTGTAAGAATCGCAAGACGAAGAAGAGCAAGAACAATTACAAGCCGAGATCTCATGTAAAGAGGAGCAGCTGATAAGACCCTTACGCGAGCAGTGTATCACAATAGCCTCCATTCTTACCGCCCTATGGTTCATCATAAGCACAATTGTACTAGCAATCACAGAAGGCGGTACAGCGTCATCTTACGTCGTCCCAACACTTAAACCTAACCCCTGCAACTAAAATGCTTATGAGCAAAAAATCATCCAGAGCGATTGAACAGAATGCCGAAAACACTAACAGATAAAGAATAGGCAGCACTGCCTGGCATTATCGACACTATTGTGTCAGTTCTCTGCCGTTCTCCGCTCTCACATTATGACGCGAATGTACCGCATGCACTTTTTGCATGACGATGCTTTGTACTGCTGACACATCCTGCGCGGGCGGATTTAAGACCTCTTTCACGTCTTGCTGGGCTGAACATAGGCTCTTTCTGTGAAATCTGAATTATGGACAGCTGGCTGCCTTATCAAATTAATAGCAACATCGGTGTCTATACCTATGTTGTCGTTCGCTATAAGAAGTTTGTTGCTATACCCCTCATCGATACTAACTTGAAGCTCAGTGCAGTTGGGATCATGAAAAAGTTGCACCACCACCCTCTTGCGTAATTCTGCTTCTGGCGTGTTCAAGAAATGACTAGTTCTTAGTTAAAAGATTGGGGCATTCTCTGCTTAGCCTGCCAATTTCTTTTGTACACTATCGAGGTTAGAATTTCGTTTTATGATCCCATGATTGCCCACACTTTCACTAGAACGTTTTCATTGTGATGCTGTATTCCAATTTGGGTAAATCATTAAGACTTGACCAGCATACACTATACAAAACCGTGGTTGGCTTCGCTGTGCTGTGTGAAGTAGTCACCTTGCTGTTTCCTTGAATGAGAAAATGCGTACACGTTGGGGTCTCACGTACCACCTCTGACTGGCTGGTAGTCGTGGTTGACATTACAGTTGTACATCGTGCCAAGGCCTTGTTTTTCACTGTTTCCGCTGTCAGAGGTTTTCCCCATATTAAACTCGTTTCAAAAGCAATTATAGGCAACTATATGTTTTGATATTTTGTATTCTTCAACAGACTCACAAATCAAATCTTTAGGAAGATATCTACAATTATTTTTTTTTCCTTATTCTTATTTTATTTATATATTGCATGTGTACCTGCATGTTGATTTAAAATTTAGGAAACAGAAACGTTTATATATTTACCGTGGTTCTTTTATTAATCAGACTATCTAAACAGCAAATGAATCACTATATTCTGTAAACATGTTGACCTCGACCAATTTATAATTTAACGGAATGCCGCGGGATGACTGGTCCAAATTCAAGATATTTTAAAGCCTGCGTAAAGAGCCTTTTGGACCAGTCTATGAGCGGAGAGGGAAGGGACAGTTAAACAACAGCAGTTTCAAAGCCTCCTGAGGGCTTTGGACCGGTAAATTTCTTGTGTTAGAGATCTTTTTTTTTTGTGCGACTAATGCTTGGCAATCAGACCATTTAAAGCTGAAAGCTGGTATTATTCTTAGAGAGCTTTCTATTACGATTATCCTTCAGACGCCATTTCTCGTCTTTAGTATCCTTTGGGGACTAACATCCCTGAGACCCAACAACAACATCACCATTCGAAATGTCGCTTTATTCCCACCATCTCCAACCCCCGCTGCTACTTCGTACAATGTTTGCATGCATATGTATTCTTCAATAGACATACAGATCAAAGCATTAATAACTTTTATTCAATGATTATTTACCATTACCATAATGTACATAATATTATCTGTATATAATATTATATTTGAAACGTCATAAATATTAGTGATATAATCTCCGTTCTGTCAACTTTTGATACCTTTATTGAAAACTGAACTTCACAGATATTATTACAAATATACAAAAAAAACAAAAAACAAAAACATATATTTCATACCATGGTATTCGTTTTGGATTCCTACCCGCTACCCGTCTCGCCCCCTCGCCTCCCCGGCCTCCATACATTTGCAGCAATAAATTAACCCGCAAACAATTTTCCTGCCATATAATTTTTATCAGCTGTTTTGGCACCCCAAGACCTCTGGCCCCTGGGCAACCGCCCCGTCCGCACCCACCCTCCCCCCAGTTAGTACGCTACAGATTTTTTCAAGAGCGCGTTTAAAGCATTTTGAAGTCGTTTTAAAGCTGAAGTTCAAATAATTCAATCAAAATGAAGTTCGATAAAATCTGGAATATACTTACTGCTAAAGATCCCTTCGACACTCCGAATGTTAGGGTCCCGAGACAAATATTGGACACTTTTAGTCCAGATTTGCCAAGAAAATTGTAGCCAACATTACTACCTGCTGCCATGTTTGCAAGATGGGGACTCTTATGCTGACCTGAATACATTATCTAGTTGTAATCTTGAATATACGTGTCTGAGTCTTTCGTTAACTACACTGACTGCGGCACACTTTGTGACATACGTGGTGTTTGCAAACAGGAACATACTATTAATAGGTATTCCTAACTAGGAGGGAGCCTTCTGGATTCGCGAGATGTTGAAATTTCGTGAAGTCATGAATAAAACAATATCTGAATGCATCTATAGTTTATCTAAGTGTATTTCAGCGAATCTTCAGTGGGCCGAAAATCACAAATCAGGACACAAAAACAGCTCTGTGGATCTTATAACTAGGGTAAACCTTAGCCCAGAAAAATATCCCTTGCTAGACGGGTACATACAAGGTCATGAGAGAGAGAGAGAGAGAGAGAGAGAGAGAGAGAGAGAGAGAGAGAGAGAGAGAGAGTTTGCAATCAGAATTATGCTCCAATCCTTAATCATGCGACCTAGCACAGCTAGAGTTAGTTAACGAATGCACAGCGTAATCTAACTGTTGTAACGGCTAGACAACGAATGAGACAAAATGCAGCACACACACACACACACACACACACACACAGATATATATATATATATATATATATATATATATATATATATATATATATATAGAGAGAGAGAGAGAGAGAGAGAGAGAGAGAGAGAGAGAGAGAGAGAGAGAGAGAGAGAGAGATGTACATAAAGAAAGCTGGTTTCACTCGTGCATGAGAAAAAGAATTTTACTCAATGAGGTAATATAAACATTTGTTAGGAGACAAATTCTGTTCAGAAGTCCTATAGTGATTTTTTGGAACAGTCAAAACTACTTCTGATCTGGGTGGCATCAAAATATGTTGATTAACTGCATTTTCAAGATATCATGCAACAGTTTAACCCGGCAACACTTGGAAATCTTCAGGCTATTACTCTAAGAACGATACATTGGTGATATAGGACGCATGGTACTAATTATATTGAAAAATGGGAACCAGTCTGGAAATGGGTGAAGATAAAAGAGGGTATATATGGGTTGGGCTGGTCAGGATTGGTTGATAATGAAAGACAGAATTTAGTAAAAAGAATCTTTTGAGAGCGTATCCTAATTGTAACTGAAATTGATGGAATTTCAGTCCTTTAACAGTCTTGATTTTGGAACACTCATTACACCTGACTCTTTGGTGCGTAATTGAAAACACATATTTCAAACACATGTAGGTCCAGAAAATGCCCTGGCTCCCGTCCTCTCCCCTGTACAGAAGCTGTTATCCAGTTTTCATCTATACGGATAAATATATTTTTGATCATGAGCACTCAGAAAAAAGTTATTCAAGTTTTAATATCATGCTGTTGCATAGGTTTACTATGGGAACTGAATTAGAACCATGTGTTTAATATCATGCTGTTGCATAGGTTTACTACGGGAACTGAATTAGAACCATGTGTTTAATATCATGCTGTTGCATAGGTTTACTATGGGAACTGAATTAGAACCATGTGTTTAATATCATGCTGTTGCATAGGTTTACTATGGGAACTGAATTAGAACCATGTGTTTAATATCATGCTGTTGCATAGGTTTACTATGGGAACTGAATTAGAACCATGTGTTTAATATCATGGTGTTGCATAGGTTTACTATAGGAACTGAATTAGAACCATGTGTTTAATATCATGGTGTTGCATAGGTTACTATGGGAACTGAATTAGAACCATGTGTTTAATATCATGCTGTTGCATAGGTTTACAATGGGAACTGAATTAGAACCATGTGTTTAATATCATGCTGTTGCATAGGTTTACTATGGGAACTGAATTAGAACCATGTGTTTAATATCATGGTGTTGCATAGGTTTACTATAGGAACTGAATTAGAACCATGTGTTTAATATCATGGTGTTGCATAGGTTACTATGGGAACTGAATTAGAACCATGTGTTTAATATCATGGTGTTGCATAGGTTTACTATGGAAACTGAATTAGAACCATGTGTTTAATATCATGGTGTTGCATAGGTTACTATGGGAACTGAATTAGAACCATGTGTCCTATAGATGCACATTTTTTAGAAATTCAGTCTGCATGAAAAAATAAAATTTTACATCCAGTTAAAAATTATAGTGATCCTGGAATAGTACATGCAAGGTTAAATATATCTTGTGTTGAATTAAAACTTGTGACGGACAGACGATCGAGAGTGAAATAACACGTTCAAATAGGACTGACACTACCTGGACAAAGAAGGTGAGATAACTAATGAAGGTGAGTACGAAATATCAAGGTTAAGTTAATCTATCAAGTACTTTGATAAGAACAATATTTATGAAATGGTGATGTCTCAATATGTGTCTGTTAACCTTTCGATGGGAAACTAATTAACCAGCTAGATACATAGCCAATATATTGTATAAGCGTATCTGGTGACCTTGATACTGGAAGCATTTAAGAAATGGATTGGAAGATCCGACTGCACCTTTCAAGAACTACCCATTTGTCTCAGATAAAATAATTCCACATGAAAATGAATTATCTCCCTAGCAGATGAAGTTGAAAAACGTTAACCAATCTACAAAACTCAAACTATCATGTACATTAAAAATGAAAATAAATATGTCATACTATTAATAAGTCTAAACCATTACTTACAGGTCTGTTATTTATATATATATATATATATATATATATATATATATATATATATATATATATATATATATACAGAGTTGTCTTGCTTGATAAACAGTGATGGGTTAAATCCTGTATTGAATATAACACTAATCTGTTACACTGAAGCAACCTATACTTTCGGGAAAGACATGTATATACTATTACCATCAGGATTTCTTAAAATTGAGGAACAATGATGTGTTCGGTAAACAGACGGATAATCTAAGGAAAAGAAGAATAGTTAAGATGTGCAGATGAAAATAAATAATTCATGTCTCTGTCAGTACTAATAAACTCTATCAATGGCGTGTAAAACAATTGCTGACAACGACTCAGTGTTAGTCAGTCTGAGAAACAATAAAAAAGGTTTACGAAGGTTTTACAGTGTTGGAGTTATCTAAATGGTTCATGCATGAATTTCACTACAACAAGCTTACAAACAAATTAGGCTATATAAAGGGCCTGTTAATTAATAATACTTATTCACTCTGTATCCATTGTGAGGCAGAAATTTGAACAATGATAAAGTATCAAGTCGTGGTGACACATCTGGCTATCCAAAGGAAATATATTCGGGTTACCTCCAATGAATCCAAACGTTATTGGATGTTTCAAACTGAGTATCAATTAGGATAAGGTCAAAATTGAATTCATTCATAACGGAGAAAGATGAAAATGAAGTTTGCAAAAGAATGAAAAAGCGTGTAATCAAAAGGAGGTAAAAATTTAAGTTGTACAACAATTGTTTACTTAATCACATGCTAAATACCAACATTTAATAACAACATAAATATGTCCACACACGGACACATGCGTAATATATGGTCAAAGCTTCAAATCAAATTCAAAGTTGGTTCTGTTTGCTCTGTTTCTAAATTTCAACGCTTACCCCTTTAGTTTTGGTTGGAAAAATATCGTTTGCTTCCAATACAGATTCCATTTGGAATTTTATTTGTCTTCACTTTGAAACATCATCATTAAACGTTTATTATATTTTATATTTTTGATTGCAGAGTGGTTCATAACAATTAAATTGGCCAAGTTTTTCATTTCAGATTTAGTACAATTACCATTATTTTATGAGAAATCGTCTCATCAGAATTTTCAGACTCATTAATACATAACCGATTTAAGTTATTTTGAATGTTCATCTGAGCATCAGTCCCACACAAATTCCTAAACTGTAAACTTCTACATTTCTTTCTGTTCATATATATGCTGACAGTGTGTCTAATGTTAACGAATTTTAAATAACTACCTTGCAATCTGTTGTCATGTGTACTTTGCACATCAAGCCCAGTTTAATGACCGTCAGTAAAAACTGTTAACAAATGTACTGCTACCGTCTGGATACTTTTGCTATTCATCAAATAAATACATATTGGCTTCTTTAAAACTTCACCTCATTTGGAAACACCGTCAATAAGCACAACTGACAGTTCTTCAACAGCCAACGGGCATTTGTTTCTATTCCTGAGATTTAAAACTGTTCCTGGCTACTTTGTCAGTAAAGTTTTGTACAGTAGAAAAACCAAACTTGAAACTCATTCCAGGAAAATTAAGTGTGAGATATAGTCAAACAAAAACGCAATTCCATATCTATATTTGGCATTTACCGATTGTCAATTCATCAATTCATTTTGAAGTAATTATATCATGTTTTCTAGTTCAGATTTAGCCCCTCTATCGCTAAAGAGGGTTTTTTGGGGGGGGTGGGGGAGACATGTTTAGTCTGAAATGCCGAGTATAAGCAAATGGATACAAAAAATAATGATCTGTTGCTATCTAAAAGTCTAATGATATTCTAAACGTTTTAGCACATACCGCCAACTGTATAATTTTAGTATCACTATTTTGACAATTGTTCGCGCGTGATCGTAACGTTCTCAATTTTCATTCAATATATCTCGATAAATTATATTTGTCCTAACGGAGACAGATAAAAGCAAATTTATGTATGTCAATGAACTGTTGTAGTTATTTATCTTGATAAAATTATCACTTCACAAGCATTTTAACTTTATGTTTTACCAGAATATTGATTCTACCATCTTTTACATTTACAACGTCACAAAGAAAGCTTCCTGTACAATGAAAATATTTGGACTTAGCTTTGGTATACAAACCTATACAGTTTGAAGGGAGTAATGCTGCTTGATGTTTGTGTGTATCTGTGTCTGATACAAAGAATTGTTTAATTCAGGTATTTAACTCACTGAGGTGTTTTCATGCTTGTGAGGTGTTATGTATTTACTAAATGTTGCCATTCATTGTAATAGAAAGGTTATTTATATCCTAAAAGACCTTGTATGTAACATGCACACTGACGCTTATCACAGTATATGTGCTAAGACCTTGCCTCTTCATCAGAAGTTAAGTAGAAATTATCAAGTGGATGATGCCTTTGTTTTATAGGTTTTACATTATTGTCTTGGTGAGTGGATGCGAAAAGAGCAAAGTTATCACCAAAGTTGTGTAATTATTGAGTCACTAAACATTTTTCTGTCGATGTTTCATTTAAGCAGTCGAGTGTCTTAAACGCTGCCGTTTCCTTTAGTAAGTCTGGGAAGCTCTTGTCATACATTATTCTGGCATTTTCAGGTACACATGTTTCTAATAAAGCGAACAGTCGGTTGCTGTACTTCCAGTAGATGATATTCCATTAGCAATTGCTCCTCCGATTATAACTCCTGATGCAGATATAATCGTGATGTTAATAGAATAATATAAATTGCTTCAGTACAACATACTATTTAAGAGTAATAAATTTTAATACTGCTTCCAAGCATGATATGCTGCTGTTCTAGATACATGGGAGCCATTTAAACCCATAATTCAAACAATATTGTCTTGAAGATAAAAGTCTCAGTTTAATTTATATTCTAAATATTATATTATTTTTAAAAGTCTGTTGTGTGAGTATCACGATACTTCTTTATCTCTAAGTTAATACAAACGTCAGTGTAATGCAAACCTTCAACGTACACGTTGATAAATATTATATACAATATATTTCTTTATTTTAACGATTTAGTATAGTGAATTGTATGTTGTGTGAACGTATTATTCAACAAAGCGAGAGAAAACATAGTTAAAATCAGTAAGTAATAGGTAACGCTGGTCTACAATTGTTTAGAAGTCGTCTGCGTCAGAGGTAAAATGTGCTATTTATTATGGATTTTGATGTGCTGAAATCAAATATGACAATTAAAACAACTGATTGGCTACTGTTTCCAAGATATTTAAGATTTTACATTTTATGTCTATGTATATTGTGTAGATAGTAGCGTTTTAATAATAAATTGTAAACCTAGGTCTTTTCTTGTGTTTATTGTTGCTTTACCTGATAATATTTCACCTGTTCTGTTTATGTAACGCTTTAAAAAAACAGCAAAAGGGTTATATAAATAAAATATATTATGAAACAAAAGAGTAAACAACTATTATGTATATATAAATACATAGTTTAGTCCTTATTCAGTGTCTACTCGGCGCTTCTTGGCTTGTCTCTTGTATTCATTAAATGAAGTATCTCTTGTCACTGCCCAACAAGCATTGATGGGCTCCATTTACCCTGATAGTTTTTCTCCATTGTTGCAATGTCCTGGTCAAATCGCTCGCCGTGCTCGTCGCTCACTGCTCCGCAGTTCGATGAAAAAAATCTAGATGAGAGTGCAAAAAATGTGTCTTTAATGACATGTTGCAACCAAGGCTTTTGTATGCCTTGAGGAGGTTTTCCACCAACTCCCCGTAGTTACCTGCCTTGTTGTTTCCGAGCAAATTCTTTGCCACTAACTGGAAGACTTTCCATGCTGTCTTTTCCTTGGCACGCAGTGCACGGTCAAATACATCATCTCGAAGAAGTTCACGAATCTGAGAAACACAAAAGACACTTTCCTTTATCTTAGCTTCACTTAACCTTGGAAATTTTCGAAGAATGTACTTGAAGGCTGCTTATGTTTTGTACATGGCCTTGACAAAGTTCTTCATTAGACCCAGTTTCATGTACGAGGGTGGTAACACAATCTTCCTTGATTCAACAAGTGGTGGATGCTGAACACTTTTCCTCCCAGGCCCCAATGACTATCGTAGTGGCCAATCTCTCTTGATGTAGTGGGAATCTCTCTCACGACTATCCCATTCGCAGAGAAAACAGCAGTACTTTGTGTATCCAGTCTGAAGACCAAGGAAGAGAGCAAGAACCTTCAAATCGCCACAAAGCTTCCACTGATGTTGGTAATAGTTTATGCACCTCAAAAGCTTTTTCGTATTTTCATAGGTTTCCTTTATATGAACTGCATGACCAACTGGAATTGATGGCAAAACATTGCCAATATGCATCAAAACAGCTTTACGAGTCGCCTTCGATGAATCAATGAACAGTCTCCACTCATCTGGATCATGAACGCTGTTGAGGGCTTCCATCACACCATCGATGTTGTTGCAGGCCACAAGATCACCTTCCATGAAGAAGAATGAGACAAGATCCTTTTGACGGTCACGGAACATGGAAACCCTAACATCACCTGCCAGGAGATTCCACTGCTGTAATCTGAAGCCCAACAGCTCTCGGATGGTTCAAAATCCCTGACAAGGTCATTCAGTTCACCTTGTTTTATGACGTGTGGTTCAGAGGAGGAGGATGGGAGAAAATATGGGTCATGCCACATTGATTGTTCAGGACAAGAAGTTTCATACTCTTCATATTCCTCGTCTGACACAAGTGAGAATGATTCTGGTGCATTCCTTCTCCGTGGGGTACTGGGCGTATAGCTGCTTCTTTGACACACCTTTCCCAGCTGGAGGCACCATGCAAAAGTAACAATTGCTGATATGATCTGTTGGCTCTCTCCAAATCATTGGCACTGCAAAAGGCATAGATTTCCTTTTCCTGTTCAACCGCTGGCGAAGATTTGTTGCACAAGTGTTGCAGCACATGTGTGGGGCCCACCTCTTATCCTGATATCCAATTTCGCAGTCAAAATAAAGGTGATAGGCTTTCTTAACCATAGTGGTTATACTGCGCTTTTGTGATGCAAAAGTCACTTCACCACAAACATTGCAGACGTTATCTGCATTGTTCACACAAGTAAGAGGCATCTCTGCTCATTTTCGCTGAACAGAAATGTGTCCCTTTGCAAAATAAAACACAGACAAATAAGAGAAGACGACACTGTACGATTTATAGAGCTGATATAGGGCAATTTGTTCAGCAGAGTGATGTAAGATTAGTTGTGACTGCGCCATCCATGACTTCTAGGAATCATATCATGTATGACACAATACCCGTTTCAGATTGCATCATTCATTGTTTTGCCTGAAAAGCAAGTACTGTCCAAACCTAGTCATAGATTTATTCATAGACCCAGTCAAAGATGTATTTTAGTCATTTCTGGTTTAAATTGAGACCCCCCCATTTATAACTCACTTATCCTCTGCCATTCCCAAGGCAACGGTCGTATATGCTAACTAAGTGTCATATCTTTAAAACTTGAGCCAATCAATAATTTTAAGCATCATTTTCGTTCTCAGTGACCCAGAATTAGGAACGTTTGACTACATTTATTTCTGAAGCATTTTTGCTGTAGACCAGCTGTTTTCTTACCTTTGAATAGATCTAACAAGACCGTATAAAAGTAATTAATTTTGGAATATATTAATATGTATGTACTATTATACCAACACCGTTCTGTTACTCCTGTTACAATGAGAAAATGATAAAGCAAGTTATGTGCAGGTATTTGGTTTTCTTAAGAAATTTCTTCTTAATCCATCTATGACAACAACTAAATGAAAATATCATAGCCATTTAAGTGTTCAATTTAGCTTTAAATATTTCTTCTTTCTTTTAGTTCGTTTTAACTGTCTCAGTTCTACCACTTTGTACGAGCATTTTTTAAACAGCTAATTGATTTATCAATGCATTGTCTCCTTTGTCATTTTTGTTCTAGATAATTAAATCTTTTATTGTTTTCTTGATCCTTTTTTTGTACAATTCTCAATGCTACTTTTTACCACACTGATAGCATTAACGTCTTACGGTCAAAATATTGTTTTGTTTTTTCAACATCAGCATGCAACATATTGAAATATGTAGCAAATTTATCTTCTTTGATCGTTTTAATTTTCTCTCTCACATCTTTTATATACAAATCGTAATTTGTATACATCTAATCATTCTGCCTTTCATGTTAGTTTTTTTACGTTCTCTGTTGATTATGTCTGTTAAAAATTCATTTTTTTATCTGCAACTCTGATAAGGTATTGGTATTAGATATGATCTTTTAGTTCAAGTCGGCAAAGGTTTTGCAAACTTCAATAATTTTCTAATTTCTAGATTCTGGAGGGGTGTGGGGATTTTGTTCTTTACGTCTCTATGCAACTATTCCAGTTGGGGTGGCAAAATACGAACATTCCATCATTTCGGATTGTAAAAGCATATATTTCACTGTTTGTCATCTGGTCAATCGGGTTTTAAATGTTTTTGCATGTTAGGTACCTGGACATGTAAACTCTTTTCATTATGTTGTCGTCAATTTGTTTTTGCATTTCTGTTAGTTGTTTCGCCCTTTCATTACCACTCTGTTAAATAACAGTAAATTTATTGTCTGTATTTTCTCTTCGCAACATAATATCATTCAAAATATTACCACCCAACCTTACATCTTAAATATCAATACGTCTTTGTACACACTGTCATGTAGCTTTTTCAGTTGATATTACTGGATGACCTAAAGTTCTGTGATATGGGTTTCATCCAAATTTAAGCAATTGATAATTGTTTAGCTTTGTGTTGGACTTTGCCAGTCACTGATATTACACTGTTCCCTCCCTATGTCTTTCTTTCAAAAGAACCTTTCATATATTTGTCATTATTTTATTATTTACATCAGGACAAAAACTTACAGTACAGTTATATGGTAATAATCTATTACTTTTTCCATCTTCATCTCTGATGCTTATATTCAGTTTCTTTGACTGTACCCATCTGTAATTGGTTGTAATGACCATTAACATTGTACATCCATGAAAAACATTATTGACTCTTGCAAACGTGAACAAAAGTATTTCAATATTTTATGTTCATTGTCCTATTCAGAAAGATATATTAATTGGAAGGTCTAAAATATCCACAAAAGTTATCATTACGTGTCAGAGAAGATATCAGGTTAATAAATCTTAACGATGTGCCATTGTACTTAGTGATAAATAATGTGCTATTGTTACTCAGTTATTTTTATCTTTTGAAGCATGTTTCTGTAGTGTTTTCCTTGCTATGATCTACAGTCATTGCCTGTATTACCTTTTCATGTGCAATTTGTTGTTGTAAAAACCATTATTACTAGTGTCCTTGTGTTAGTCTTGATATTTTTGCAGTAACAGATAATGTTTTGGGTTCAGCAAAGACATTGTTATATCCAACAACAAATTTTTTGTAATGAAATGGTTAGTTTACCATTTGTTATCAACTGTTTTTAAACGGATTTCTTTTTCAAACTGCCCATTGCAATATAACCTTCTATTTGTATAAGAACACTTTAAAAAGCCAAGATTTGTACCAAAGGCACAGATTTTTCCATTAAAGGTTTACTTTTAATCTTAAGCTTTGTTTGAAGTGCTTCCAAAATGGAATGACAAGGTCAATGCTAAATGAAACTTCATTCCAAAACTTTGCAAACCTCTCTTTCTTTCAATTGTTCCTTCTTCCTCCAGAATTGGTTTCAACTCCTTTATGTCTGTGGTCTTTGTATTGTTTCTATTGTTTATTGCATTGTTTGCTGCATCTCTTTGTACCCGTTGTACTTGCTGATGATTAAAATAAACTCTTCATGGTTGATTCCATTGTAACTGATCGCCTTACTTATCCAGTCAATACTGTTTAACTTACCAATTACAGATGCTACTGTTTGAACTCATTGTCAAAGTTTCTTGTTGATAGATATTCATTTGAAATATTTAAGAAATTGTAAGAAATGTTCACTGAGCTCACTAAAAGGCAAAAGAGCAATACACTGGTAAATATTCATGAAACACCTAAATCAGCTTCTGTTAAATGCAAAAAGTGTTCTTGTCAAACTAATATACCCTTTTAACCAAAATAAAAATTCATGTAGTTGGAAGTAAAGAGTTTTCTGCTTTTTTATTATATTATTATTATTTATTATATATCAGGAATATCTATTCTTTAATTCTGGTTTCAATAACATAACAAAATGTTAATGCTGAGGACCATATGACCATATGGCTGTTTGTGGCTGGGTTGTTCAGCACCCAGAAAAAGTGTATGGACTAAGGCCAACCATTATCTCTTTTTGGAATCTTAGATTAATTTAAAAGTTTACACACACACACACACACACACACACACACACACACAAACACACACACATACACAGACACATATGGACCATTAAAAATGCTTCAACCCAAACATCTTTTTCTTATCTTGTTTGAAAGAATGAACCAACAAATTAGTTTGGTTTGGTTTGGTTTGGTTTGGTTTAGTTTTGGGGCAATTTTTTGTATTACAGCACAGCAGGTCTATATAATAATGAGACCATTAGAAAGTGCCCAGGCACAGGAAATGCCATAGTAGCCAATCCAGGTTGAGGAGGCAGCAGCAATCTAACCTATACTCTTCTGAATATGCATCCAATGTCTTAATCACTGATCCTCTACAGTATCCCCCATTACTACTCACTGTAACTCTGGATAGACAAATGTAATTTCAAATCTGTGTATAGAGAAGACAAGTCAAGTGCAAAGAAATGCTCTCTTTTGTCATGACAACGTAGAGACTGTGGTCATAATCCTAATCATGTACATACAAATCAAACAGATACAAAGCATGAATGATATGACTGGACAGCATCTACACATCAAACAGTAGCAGAACTAACTTCAGTGGTACAGTGCAAGATCGGATAGTGTTTACAAAACAAACAGTAGTGAAACTTTCTTCTGAGACAAACTGCATGATGGGACAGTGTAAAACAAACAGTAGAACTTAATTTGGTGGTATATTGCATGATGGGACAGTGTAAAACAAACAGCAGAACTTACTTTGATTGTACATTGCATGATGGGACAGTGTAAAACAAACAGTAGGAACTTGCTTTAATGGTACATTGCATGATGGGACAGTGTAAAACAAACAGTAGGAACTTACTTTGATGGTACATTGCATGATGGGACAGTGTAAAGCGAACAGCAGAACTTACTTTGATGGTACATTGCATGATGGGACAGTGTAAAACAAATAGTAGGAACTTACTTTGATGGTAACTTGCATCTAGGATGTGAGGAGGCAATGTTTACCAATCAAACTTTTGTAGAACTTACATTAGAGTGATAGTGAATAATGGTTTGGTATTGTGGGATATCACACCATTTTACAGCATATAATAGGCTGTACATGGTGGCCAGTCTATTTGGCAAAGGAAGAACCCAGGAGGAAGAACCAATAACCCATGGGAAGCTTAAGGTATTGGCCCCACATGGACAGAGGTGAGTGATCTGTAAAAGCAAGCATCTTAGATCATTTGGCCACCCTGAGCACCCAGTGAATGGTAGGACTGTGTTTACAAATCAAACAGTACTAGAACTTACTTCATGGGTACACTGCATGCATGGTATGATGGGGCAATGTTACATATCAAACAGTGGTAGAACTTACTTCTGATGTACAGTGCATGATGGAACTGTGTTCAAAAATCAAACACTAGTAGAACTTACTTCAGAGGTACATTCCATGCATGACATTATGGGTCAATGTTTACAAATCAAAATGACAGAACTTATTTCAGAGACAAAGTGCATGATAGTACAGTATTTACAAACCAAAAAGTTGTAGAACTTACTGGTATTTCAGAGGTATATTGCATGCATGTTATATTGGGACAGTATTTATATATAAATCAGTCAATTGGATGAAAATGCATGGAGTAGCTGAGAGCTGGATGGAACTAACAGATAAACAAGTAAACTGTCTCTGACATATGATATTATGTCATTACATCAAAAGAAATATAAGACTGGGTCAAACTAAAACATAAAGACACACTCTTGGTTCTCAATACTGCCATTGCTAAACTTAAACACTTGATCTACTTGATCGAGGCTTATTTTTGTTATTTAAAATTTTTTTTTTTTTTTAACCAGGAACAGAATCAGAGAATGACCTGTCTTTGTCTGATTATGACACTTAAAAAAGGCCCTGCAGTAATACAGAAACTAGAAATGTCTCTAGAGGGCATACATGTCCCTGCCAAAGTGGTCCAATTAAATTAACTTTGTACCAAGCCAAACAGGGGCCATAACTCAGTCATATTTTGATACACAACAGGGAAAATTAAACTTAACCTGGGTCTGCATAATGGTAACTATCACCACAAAATTTAATTCAAACTCATCATAGACTTGCTGCTTCAAAAGATAACATGTGGAAATGTACTTTAACATGCAAAGTTTTGCTTGTGTCAAACTGTGTCCATAAAACAACAAAACAATTTGTTAGAAATGTTAAAAATTGTACTCAATCAGGGTCTTAAGTTTTGCAGGCATACCAAATAATTTGAATCAATGAAGTTCTTGAAAAGTTATGAAGTTCATAAAAAGTTATTGACATTCAGAAATTACAGACATATGGATATGGACAACACTGCCTCCTCATTAATAACAAATTGGGAGAGGGGAGTCAATTAGGTGGTTGAACACATGGTCATTTTGAGCCCTTAAAATCTGACAATTCCAGATCTTTTATTGGTTCTCTCATTGGTGAAACAACTTATCAACATACAATTTTGTTATATATACATCATTAAGCTTGAATCTGTCTGCTGTTTGTATTCATATTCACAATTCATTTTTACATGTGGCAAAAATTAATGCTATTGAAGAAGTTAGTGCTTTTCAACCAACTAGCATTTTAGCAAAATGAAGATATTCCTTTTTTATCTGATTCATCACATTTATTTAATTGTATGTTTACGAGGAATAAAAAGGGTCTACATGAGTTTAGTAAAAGTTACTCCTTGGTCTTCTCAGATTCTGTGTCATGAATTTAAAAAATGCGAGGACTGTATCATGTAACCTGTCATCCCTCGTAAATATACCACTTGGTATAATATGGGACATCAAATAATGCAAGTATGAGCATGGGTCCCATTTTAATTGGCATAATTTATTTATTTCTTTCATAGCTGTGTATTTTATTTCACTTTATTATATTTCCTAACTGATCAGAATCATTATTTTGATGTATTCATGTAAAACATACCCCATTATGCTTGGCATGTACCTCCCTATAATGTGACCTAAATTTTAATGTGGCACACCATTAATACTCTCTTGGAAAGCAATAGAAGGGAGCCCTGTAGTTAACACTGGCATTAGACATGTGACATAACTGTCCCATCTTTAAATTCAAGTGCAGCATCTCTGATTTAAACTATTGGGTAACAAATACAAAAGGAAGAGCAAACACAAAAGTTTGTGTAAAAAGTGTACAAAATTTATATTCATTTCATATAAAAGACATTATAATAACTAATTAAATTTTTTATGTACATGTTCAAAATTCATAATCACTTTATGTTTATCAACGGCAGAGATGCTCCAGTAGGGGATTCTTTTTATCCTAATATTTGTATATTTGATGATACAATAGAATAGATAAAACATTGTGAAGGGATGTACCTGTAAGTCAGTAAGGTACTACATGGTGGGCAGAATACAGTTATTTATATTGGTTGATAGGCAGGTAATATGGGTTATATCAACTGCCTGATTTTTATACCCTGAACCATAGACAATGGGTATGTGATCTTTACCAATATCACTTGCCTATCAACCAAAATGATGAATTTTACATGAAGCATGACATTTTAATTATTATATAAGCATATTTGTTAACCTCACCAATAAATATATTAATAATCATGCCACATGGGATGTTCTCAATCATGCTGTATGAGATGTTAATAATCATGCCATGAGATGTTGACAAGCATGCCATATGACATGCTGACAAACATGCCAAATGAGATGTTGACAATCATGCCATATGACATGTTGACAAACATGCCATATGATATGCTGAAAATCATGCCATATGACAAGCTGACAAACATGCCATATAACATGTTGACAATCATGCCATATGAGATGTTGAAAAACATCATATGACATGTTGACAATACCAAATGACTTGTTGACAATAATGCCATATGAGATGTTGACAAACTTGCCATATGATATTCACAATCATGCCATATGAGATACTGACAATCATGCCATATGAGATGCTGACAAACATCCCTATAAGAAGCACATGAGCATGACATATGAGTGAAAATCACAATAATTTTGTTATGTAATTAAACAGTGACATTTGTTCAAAAGATATCTGAAACACTAACAAATCAAGCATGCCCTGAAGGGTTAAATGCTCTACCAGCTGAAAAGGATTTAAAAAAGAAGTCAAGATGACACCAGTTTCTCTTTTAAACTGTGGAGTGTTGAAACAATATATGTTACTTCTGAGCAAAAGCAAAATGTTCAAATTAGCTGTTGTTGTGGCAATACTGGATTAAGATCAGCACCACATTCATTTAGAATCACCTAGACATCATGAGAATTCTTTTGGTGCAAACACTATCACAAAATGAACATCCATTCAAAATTAGCAATGATAAGACGATTATCAACATGGCCATTGTAGCAGCTGTACTGAATGTAAGATTGTCACTGCTTTCATTTAGGATCAACTATATATCATAAGAAGTCTTGAGGTGAAAACCCCAATGTGAATACAGTCACCCATTCAGGAAGAGGGGCAATGACAAGTTTTCAAGATGGCTGTCAATATGGCCATACTGTATGTCAACTCTGCATTATTTTTATTTAGTTTTAACTAGATTCCATATGAAATTTTTTGGTGAAATACCCCATGTTGATTTGACCATCCATTCAGAAATAGTGAAAAGATTTTCAAGATGGTTGCTGTGGCAGCAATATTAATGTCTGTGCAGCACTATTTTTATTTAGGACCAACTTAACACTATAAAATTCTTTCGGTAAAAACTCAATGTCAATACAAGATTTTCATTATGCTATGGTGGCCACATTGGTATGTCAGATCTCCAACATTTTCAACGATGACCAACTAGAATTAACAGGTGTTTCAGTGAAAACCCTTTGATAAGAATAGTATCCATTCAAAGGAAGTAACGACAAGATTTTCAAGATGGTCTCTGTGGTGGCCTTTTTGGATGTCTGGCTGGTGCCAGCTTCAGTTAGAACCAACTACACCATGGGATGAATGTGCATGTGTAAAATTTCAAGTCAATCCTCCAAGTACTTTAGGAGGAATAGACATAATAAAAAAGTGCAAATGGATGGATGACAGACAGATGTCTAATGAGTGACAACAGCCATCCTATAAGTTATTCAGGTCTATGACCAGCAGAGTTAATAAAAACAACTATAATGTGAAAAGAATTACTCATGCCACAACCATGAATTCATTATTTATCATATGCATGACTCTCACAACTGTGGAGTCTGACATGAATATATGCATGACTATCACAACTGTGGAGTCTGACATGAATATATGTGTGACTATCACAACTGTGGAGTCTGACATGAATATATGCATGACTCTCACAATTGCAGAGTCTGTGTGATGTATGGTGTCATAAAAACTCATAACAGACAAATCAAATTCAACAAAATTTATTTTGCATTTATGTTTACTTGATTTAAGCTAATGAATAAAAAGCAAGTATAAACAAGGAATCATAATCCATACCACTCATGATCTGTGATTATATATACTGCATTTCTTGCCTTGCCCCGACTTCTCCCTATCCTATCCAAATTGAGAAGCTACAACTCCCCTAAAATTCACATACAGTTTGACCCAAATGATATATCTTTCTTCCTTCAAGTTTTTATCATAATTATTGGTTTAACGAGCCTATGTAGTGCCAAAATTGGACAGAACCCACCCACACTCAAGACATGTTGGGGGTACGAGGTAGTTGGGGTGTGTGTTTAGGTCTCAGTTTGATAGTGTACAAAAATTAAAGAGATTTACGATATTTGTAAAAATGTATACACTTCTAACTGTATATGACCTGTTGTAAGAAAACATTCTCAAAATGTGATAGAAAGCATGATAGAATTTTTTTCCTTTAAAACTCCTTTTTCATCTCTTGAATATGATTGTTATATGCCAAAAGTTGAACAATAA